>CM065589.1:435675249-435698809 GCA_033119425.1 Bufotes viridis
AGAAAACAGCAACTCTAGGAATCCTCTACTTGGACCGGTGGCCACCGAAAAAATTCTGCCTTCTTCCAGAGATAGAAACGTTAAAAGTTTGTTGTACATGCAGGCCCACTAGGTCTACCTTCTCCCCAGAGTTGGAGTATCCAGCTCTTTCCCAGGCCGAGAAAACAGCAAGTGTAGGAATCGTCTGTTTGGGATGATTTGCAAGCACTTTTCGACTTTCAACGGAAAACACCGAAAAAATTATGGGTTCCTCTAGAGATAGAAACGTGAAAACTTTGTTGTACATGCAGGCACACTAGGTCTACCTACAGCCAGGAGTTGGAGTGTGCAGCTCTTTCCTGGGCCGAGAAAACAGCAACTCTAGGAATCCTCTACTTGGACCGGTGGCCACCGAAAAAATTCTGCCTTCTTCCAGAGATAGAAACGTTAAAAGTTTGTTGTACATGCAGGCCCACTAGGTCTCCCTACTGCCAGGAGTTGGAGTGTGCAGCTCTTTCCTGGGCCGAGAAAACAGCAACTCTAGGAATCCTCTACTTGGACTGGTGGCCACCGAAAAAATTCTGCCTTCTTCCAGAGATAGAAACGTTAAAAGTTTGTTGTACATGCAGGCCCACTAGGTCTACCTTTTCCCCAGAGTTGGAGTATCCAGCTCTTTCCCAGGCCAAGAAAACAGCAAGTGTAGGAATCGTCTGTTTGGGATGATTTACAAGCGCTTTTCGACTTGCACCGGTAAACACCGAAAAGAATTATGGGTTCCTCTAGAGATAGAAACGTGAAAACTTTGTTGTACATGCAGGCCCACTAGGTCTACCTACAGCCAGGAGTTGGAGTGTGCAGCTCTTTCCTGGGCCGAGAAAACAGCAACTCTAGGAATCCTCTACTTGGACCGGTGGCCACCGAAAAATTCTGCCTTCTTCCAGAGATAGAAACGTTAAAAGTTTGTTGTACATGCAGGCCCACTAGGTCTACCTTCTCCCCAGAGTTGGAGTATCCAGCTCTTTCCCAGGCCGAGAAAACAGCAAGTGTAGGAATCGTCTGTTTGGGATGATTTGCAAGCGCTTTTCGACTTGCACCGGTAAACACCGAAAAATTATGGGTTCCTCTAGAGATAGAAACGTGAAAACTTTGTTGTACATGCAGGCCCACTAGGTCTACCTACAGCCAGGAGTTGGAGTGTGCAGCTCTTTCCTGGGCCGAGAAAACAGCAACTCTAGGAATCCTCTACTTGGACCGGTGGCCACCGAAAAATTCTGCCTTCTTCCAGAGATAGAAACGTTAAAAGTTTGTTGTACATGCAGGCCCACTAGGTCTACCTTCTACCCAGAGTTGGAGTATCCATCTCTTTCCTGGGCCGAGAAAACAGCAACTCTAGGAATCCTCTACTTGGACCGGTGGCCACCGAAAAAATTCTGCCTTCTTCCAGAGATAGAAACGTTAAAAGTTTGTTGTACATGCAGGCCCACTAGGTCTACCTTCTCCCCAGAGTTGGAGTATGCAGCTCTTTCCCAGGCCGAGAAAACAGCAAGTGTAGGAATCGTCTGTTTGGGATGATTTGCAAGCGCTTTTCGACTTGCACCGGTAAACACCGAAAAATTATGGGTTCCTCTAGAGATAGAAACGTGAAAACTTTGTTGTACATGCAGGCACACTAGGTCTACCTACAGCCAGGAGTTGGAGTGTGCAGCTCTTTCCTGGGCCGAGAAAACAGCAACTCTAGGAATCCTCTACTTGGACCGGTGGCCACCGAAAAATTCTGCCTTCTTCCAGAGATAGAAACGTTAAAAGTTTGTTGTACATGTAGGCCCACTAGGTCTACCTTCTCCCCAGAGTTGGAGTATGCAGCTCTTTCCCAGGCCGAGAAAACAGCAAGTGTAGGAATCGTCTGTTTGGGATGATTTGCAAGCGCTTTCGACTTGCACCGGTAAACACCGAAAAATTATGGGTTCCTCTAGAGATAGAAACGTGAAAACTTTGTTGTACATGCAGGCACACTAGGTCTACCTACAGCCAGGAGTTGGAGTGTGCAGCTCTTTCCTGGGCCGAGAAAACAGCAACTCTAGGAATCCTCTACTTGGACCGGTGGCCACCGAAAAATTCTGCCTTCTTCCAGAGATAGAAACGTTAAAAGTTTGTTGTACATGTAGGCCCACTAGGTCTACCTTCTCCCCAGAGTTGGAGTATGCAGCTCTTTCCCAGGCCGAGAAAACAGCAAGTGTAGGAATCGTCTGTTTGGGATGATTTGCAAGCGCTTTTCGACTTGCACCGGTAAACACCGAAAAAATTATGGGTTCCTCTAGAGATAGAAACGTGAAAACTTTGTTGTACATGCAGGCCCACTAGGTCTACCTACAGCCAGGAGTTGGAGTGTGCAGCTCTTTCCTGGGCCGAGAAAACAGCAACTCTAGGAATCCTCTACTTGGACCGGTGGCCACCGAAAAATTCTGCCTTCTTCCAGAGATAGAAACGTTAAAAGTTTGTTGTACATGCAGGCCCACTAGGTCTACCTTCTCCCCAGAGTTGGAGTATCCAGCTCTTTCCTGGGCCGAGAAAACAGCAACTCTAGGAATCCTCTACTTGGACCGGTGGCCACCGAAAAATTCTTCCTTCTTCCAGAGATAGAAACGTTAAAAGTTTGTTGTACATGCAGGCCCACTAGGTCTACCTTCTCCCCAGAGTTGGAGTATCCAGCTCTTTCCCAGGCCGAGAAAACAGCAAGTGTAGGAATCGTCTGTTTGGGATGATTTGCAAGCGCTTTTCGACTTGCACCGGTAAACACCGAAAAAATTATGGGTTCCTCTAGAGATAGAAACGTGAAAACTTTGTTGTACATGCAGGCCCACTAGGTCTACCTACAGCCAGGAGTTGGAGTGTGCAGCTCTTTCCTGGGCCGAGAAAACAGCAACTCTAGGAATCCTCTACTTGGACCGGTGGCCACCGAAAAATTCTGCCTTCTTCCAGAGATAGAAACGTTAAAAGTTTGTTGTACATGCAGGCCCACTAGGTCTACCTTCTCCCCAGAGTTGGAGTATCCAGCTCTTTCCCAGGCCGAGAAAACAGCAAGTGTAGGAATCGTCTGTTTGGGATGATTTGCAAGCGCTTTTCGACTTGCACCGGTAAACACCGAAAAATTATGGGTTCCTCTAGAGATAGAAACGTGAAAACTTTGTTGTACATGCAGGCCCACTAGGTCTACCTACAGCCAGGAGTTGGAGTGTGCAGCTCTTTCCTGGGCCGAGAAAACAGCAACTCTAGGAATCCTCTACTTGGACCGGTGGCCACCGAAAAATTCTGCCTTCTTCCAGAGATAGAAACGTTAAAAGTTTGTTGTACATGCAGGCCCACTAGGTCTACCTTCTCCCCAGAGTTGGAGTATCCAGCTCTTTCCCAGGCCGAGAAAACAGCAAGTGTAGGAATCGTCTGTTTGGGATGATTTGCAAGCGCTTTTCGACTTGCACCGGTAAACACCGAAAAAATTATGGGTTCCTCTAGAGATAGAAACGTGAAAACTTTGTTGTACATGCAGGCCCACTAGGTCTACCTACAGCCAGGAGTTGGAGTGTGCAGCTCTTTCCTGGGCCGAGAAAACAGCAACTCTAGGAATCCTCTACTTGGACCGGTGGCCACCGAAAAATTCTGCCTTCTTCCAGAGATAGAAACGTTAAAAGTTTGTTGTACATGCAGGCCCACTAGGTCTACCTTCTCCCCAGAGTTGGAGTATGCAGCTCTTTCCCAGGCCGAGAAAACAGCAAGTGTAGGAATCGTCTGTTTGGGATGATTTGCAAGCGCTTTTCGACTTGCACCGGTAAACACCGAAAAATTATGGGTTCCTCTAGAGATAGAAACGTGAAAACTTTGTTGTACATGCAGGCCCACTAGGTCTACCTACAGCCAGGAGTTGGAGTGTGCAGCTCTTTCCTGGGCCGAGAAAACAGCAACTCTAGGAATCCTCTACTTGGACCGGTGGCCACCGAAAAAATTCTGCCTTCTTCCAGAGATAGAAACGTCAAAAGTTTGTTGTACATGCAGGCCCACTAGGTCTACCTTCTCCCCAGAGTTGGAGTATCCAGCTCTTTCCCAGGCCGAGAAAACAGCAAGTGTAGGAATCGTCTGTTTGGGATGATTTGCAAGCGCTTTTCGACTTGCACCGGTAAACACCGAAAAAATTATGGGTTCCTCTAGAGATAGAAACGTGAAAACTTTGTTGTACATGCAGGCCCACTAGGTCTACCTACAGCCAGGAGTTGGAGTGTGCAGCTCTTTCCTGGGCCGAGAAAACAGCAACTCTAGGAATCCTCTACTTGGACCGGTGGCCACCGAAAAATTCTGCCTTCTTCCAGAGATAGAAACGTCAAAAGTTTGTTGTACATGCAGGCCCACTAGGTCTACCTTCTCCCCAGAGTTGGAGTATCCAGCTCTTTCCCAGGCCGAGAAAACAGCAAGTGTAGGAATCCTCTACTTGGACCGGTGGCCACCGAAAAAATTCTGCCTTCTTCCAGAGATAGAAACGTTAAAAGTTTGTTGTACATGCAGGCCCACTAGGTCTACCTTCTCCCCAGAGTTGGAGTATCCAGCTCTTTCCCAGGCCGAGAAAACAGCAAGTGTAGGAATCGTCTGTTTGGGATGATTTGCAAGCGCTTTTCGACTTGCACCGGTAAACACCGAAAAAATTATGGGTTCCTCTAGAGATAGAAACGTGAAAACTTTGTTGTACATGCAGGCCCACTAGGTCTACCTACAGCCAGGAGTTGGAGTGTGCAGCTCTTTCCTGGGCCGAGAAAACAGCAACTCTAGGAATCCTCTACTTGGACCGGTGGCCACCGAAAAATTCTGCCTTCTTCCAGAGATAGAAACGTTAAAAGTTTGTTGTACATGCAGGCCCACTAGGTCTACCTTCTCCCCAGAGTTGGAGTATCCAGCTCTTTCCCAGGCCGAGAAAACAGCAAGTGTAGGAATCGTCTGTTTGGGATGATTTGCAAGCGCTTTTCGACTTGCACCGGTAAACACCGAAAAATTATGGGTTCCTCTAGAGATAGAAACGTGAAAACTTTGTTGTACATGCAGGCCCACTAGGTCTACCTACAGCCAGGAGTTGGAGTGTGCAGCTCTTTCCTGGGCCGAGAAAACAGCAACTCTAGGAATCCTCTACTTGGACCGGTGGCCACCGAAAAAATTCTGCCTTCTTCCAGAGATAGAAACGTTAAAAGTTTGTTGTACATGCAGGCCCACTAGGTCTACCTTCTCCCTAGAGTTGGAGTATCCAGCTCTTTCCCAGGCCGAGAAAACAGCAAGTGTAGGAATCGTCTGTTTGGGATGATTTGCAAGCGCTTTTCGACTTGCACCGGTAAACACCGAAAAAATTATGGGTTCCTCTAGAGATAGAAACGTGAAATCTTTGTTGTACATGCAGGCCCACTAGGTCTACCTACAGCCAGGAGTTGGAGTGTTCAGCTCTTTCCTGGGCCGAGAAAACAGCAACTCTAGGAATCCTCTACTTGGACCGGTGGCCACCGAAAAAATTCTGCCTTCTTTCAGAGATAGAAACGTTAAAAATTTGTTGTACATGCAGGCCCACTAGGTCTACCTTCTCCCTAGAGTTGGAGTATGCAGCTCTTTCCCAGGCCGAGAAAACAGCAAGTGTAGGAATCGTCTTCTTGGGATGATTTGCAAGCGCTTTTCGACTTGCACCGGTAAACACCGAAAAAATTATGGGTTCCTCCAGAGATAGAAACGTGAAAACTTTGTTGTACATGCAGGCCCACTAGGTCTACCTACAGCCAGGAGTTGGAGTGTGCAGCTCTTTCCTGGGCCGAGAAATCAGCAACTCTAGGAATCCTCTACTTGGACCGGTGGCCACCGAAAAAATTCTGCCTTCTTCCAGAGATAGAAACGTTAAAAGTTTGTTGTACATGCAGGCCCACTAGGTCTACCTTCTCCCCAGAGTTGGAGTATCCAGCTCTTTCCTGGGCCGAGAAAACAGCAACTCTAGGAATCCTCTACTTGGACCGGTGGCCACCGAAAAATTCTGCCTTCTTCCAGAGATAGAAACGTTAAAAGTTTGTTGTACATGCAGGCCCACTAGGTCTACCTTCTCCCCAGAGTTGGAGTATCCAGCTCTTTCCCAGGCCGAGAAAACAGCAAGTGTAGGAATCGTCTGTTTGGGATGATTTGCAAGCGCTTTTCGACTTGCACCGGTAAACACCGAAAAAATTATGGGTTCCTCTAGAGATAGAAACGTGAAAACTTTGTTGTACATGCAGGCCCACTAGGTCTACCTACAGCCAGGAGTTGGAGTGTGCAGCTCTTTCCTGGGCCGAGAAAACAGCAACTCTAGGAATCCTCTACTTGGACCGGTGGCCACCGAAAAAATTCTGCCTTCTTCCAGAGATAGAAACGTTAAAAGTTTGTTGTACATGCAGGCCCACTAGGTCTACCTTCTCCCCAGAGTTGGAGTATCCATCTCTTTCCTGGGCCGAGAAAACAGCAACTCTAGGAATCCTCTACTTGAACCGGTGGCCACCGAAAAAATTCTGCCTTCTTCCAGAGATAGAAACGTTAAAAGTTTGTTGTACATGCAAGGCCCACTAGGTCTACCTTCTCCCCAGAGTTGGAGTATCCAGCTCTTTCCCAGGCCGAGAAAACAGCAAGTGTAGGAATCGTCTGTTTGGGATGATTTGCAAGCGCTTTTCGACTTGCACAGGTAAACACCGAAAAAATTATGGGTTCCTCTAGAGATAGAAACGTGAAAACTTTGTTGTACATGCAGGCCTACTAGGTCTACCTACAGCCAGGAGTTGGAGTGTGCAGCTCTTTCCTGGGCCGAGAAAACAGCAACTCTAGGAATCCTCTACTTGGACCGGTGGCCACCGAAAAAATTCTGCCTTCTTCCAGAGATAGAAACGTGAAAACTTTGGTGTACATGCAGGCCCACTAGGTCTACCTACAGCCAGGAGTTGGAGTGTCCAGCTCTTTCCTGGGCCGAGAAAACAGCAACTCTAGGAATCCTCTACTTGGACCGGTGGCCACCGAAAAATTCTGCCTTCTTCCAGAGATAGAAACGTTAAAAGTTTGTTGTACATGCAGGCCCACTAGGTCTACCTTCTCCCCAGAGTTGGAGTATCCAGCTCTTTCCCAGGCCGAGAAAACAGCAAGTGTAGGAATCGTCTGTTTGGGATGATTTGCAAGCGCTTTTCGACTTGCACCGGTAAACACCGAAAAAATTATGGGTTCCTCTAGAGATAGAAACGTGAAAACTTTGTTGTACATGCAGGCCCACTAGGTCTACCTACAGCCAGGAGTTGGAGTGTGCAGCTCTTTCCTGGGCCGAGAAAACAGCAACTCTAGGAATCCTCTACTTGGACCGGTGGCCACCGAAAAATTCTGCCTTCTTCCAGAGATAGAAACGTTAAAAGTTTGTTGTACATGCAGGCCCACTAGGTCTACCTTCTCCCCAGAGTTGGAGTATCCAGCTCTTTCCCAGGCCGAGAAAACAGCAAGTGTAGGAATCGTCTGTTTGGGATGATTTGCAAGCGCTTTTCGACTTGCACCGGTAAACACCGAAAAAATTATGGGTTCCTCTAGAGATAGAAACGTGAAAACTTTGTTGTACATGCAGGCCCACTAGGTCTACCTACAGCCAGGAGTTGGAGTGTGCAGCTCTTTCCTGGGCCGAGAAAACAGCAACTCTAGGAATCCTCTACTTGGACCGGTGGCCACCGAAAAATTCTGCCTTCTTCCAGAGATAGAAACGTTAAAAGTTTGTTGTACATGCAGGCCCACTAGGTCTACCTTCTCCCCAGAGTTGGAGTATCCAGCTCTTTCCCAGGCCGAGAAAACAGCAAGTGTAGGAATCGTCTGTTTGGGATGATTTGCAAGCGCTTTTCGACTTGCACCGGTAAACACCGAAAAAATTATGGGTTCCTCTAGAGATAGAAACGTGAAAACTTTGTTGTACATGCAGGCCCACTAGGTCTACCTACAGCCAGGAGTTGGAGTGTGCAGCTCTTTCCTGGGCCGAGAAAACAGCAACTCTAGGAATCCTCTACTTGGACCGGTGGCCACCGAAAAATTCTGCCTTCTTCCAGAGATAGAAACGTTAAAAGTTTGTTGTACATGCAGGCCCACTAGGTCTACCTTCTCCCCAGAGTTGGAGTATCCATCTCTTTCCTGGGCCGAGAAAACAGCAACTCTAGGAATCCTCTACTTGGACCGGTGGCCACCGAAAAAATTCTGCCTTCTTCCAGAGATAGAAACGTTAAAAGTTTGTTGTACATGCAGGCCCACTAGGTCTACCTTCTCCCCAGAGTTGGAGTATCCAGCTCTTTCCCAGGCCGAGAAAACAGCAAGTGTAGGAATCGTCTGTTTGGGATGATTTGCAAGCGCTTTCGACTTGCACCGGTAAACACCGAAAAATTATGGGTTCCTCTAGAGATAGAAACGTGAAAACTTTGTTGTACATGCAGGCCCACTAGGTCTACCTACAGCCAGGAGTTGGAGTGTGCAGCTCTTTCCTGGGCCGAGAAAACAGCAACTCTAGGAATCCTCTACTTGGACCGGTGGCCACCGAAAAAATTCTGCCTTCTTCCAGAGATAGAAACGTTAAAAGTTTGTTGTACATGCAGGCCCACTAGGTCTACCTTCTCCCCAGAGTTGGAGTATCCAGCTCTTTCCCAGGCCGAGAAAACAGCAAGTGTAGGAATCGTCTGTTTGGGATGATTTGCAAGCGCTTTTCGACTTGCACCGGTAAACACCGAAAAAATTATGGGTTCCTCTAGAGATAGAAACGTGAAAACTTTGTTGTACATGCAGGCCCACTAGGTCTACCTACAGCCAGGAGTTGGAGTGTGCAGCTCTTTCCTGGGCCGAGAAAACAGCAACTCTAGGAATCCTCTACTTGGACCGGTGGCCACCGAAAAATTCTGCCTTCTTCCAGAGATAGAAACGTTAAAAGTTTGTTGTACATGCAGGCCCACTAGGTCTACCTTCTCCCCAGAGTTGGAGTATCCAGCTCTTTCCCAGGCCGAGAAAACAGCAAGTGTAGGAATCGTCTGTTTGGGATGATTTGCAAGCGCTTTTCGACTTGCACCGGTAAACACCGAAAAATTATGGGTTCCTCTAGAGATAGAAACGTGAAAACTTTGTTGTACATGCAGGCCCACTAGGTCTACCTACAGCCAGGAGTTGGAGTGTGCAGCTCTTTCCTGGGCCGAGAAAACAGCAACTCTAGGAATCCTCTACTTGGACCGGTGGCCACCGAAAAAATTCTGCCTTCTTCCAGAGATAGAAACGTTAAAAGTTTGTTGTACATGCAGGCCCACTAGGTCTACCTTCTCCCCAGAGTTGGAGTATCCAGCTCTTTCCCAGGCCGAGAAAACAGCAAGTGTAGGAATCGTCTGTTTGGGATGATTTGCAAGCGCTTTTCGACTTGCACCGGTAAACACCGAAAAAATTATGGGTTCCTCTAGAGATAGAAACGTGAAAACTTTGTTGTACATGCAGGCCCACTAGGTCTACCTACAGCCAGGAGTTGGAGTGTGCAGCTCTTTCCTGGGCCGAGAAAACAGCAACTCTAGGAATCCTCTACTTGGACCGGTGGCCACCGAAAAAATTCTGCCTTCTTCCAGAGATAGAAACGTTAAAAGTTTGTTGTACATGTAGCCCCACTAGGTCTACCTTCTCCCCTGAGTTGGAGTATGCAGCTCTTTCCTGGGCCGAGAAAACAGCAACTCTAGGAATCCTCTACTTGGACCGGTGGCCACCGAAAAAATTCTTCCTTCTTCCAGAGATAGAAACGTTAAAAGTTTGTTGTACATGCAGGCCCACTAGGTCTACCTTCTCCCCAGAGTTGGAGTATCCAGCTCTTTCCCAGGCCGAGAAAACAGCAAGTGTAGGAATCGTCTGTTTGGGATGATTTGCAAGCGCTTTTCGACTTGCACCGGTAAACACCGAAAAAATTATGGGTTCCTCTAGAGATAGAAACGTGAAAACTTTGTTGTACATGCAGGCCCACTAGGTCTACCTACAGCCAGGAGTTGGAGTGTGCAGCTCTTTCCTGGGCCGAGAAAACAGCAACTCTAGGAATCCTCTACTTGGACCGGTGGCCACCGAAAAATTCTGCCTTCTTCCAGAGATAGAAACGTTAAAAGTTTGTTGTACATGCAGGCCCACTAGGTCTACCTTCTCCCCAGAGTTGGAGTATCCAGCTCTTTCCCAGGCCGAGAAAACAGCAAGTGTAGGAATCGTCTGTTTGGGATGATTTGCAAGCGCTTTCGACTTGCACCGGTAAACACCGAAAAAATTATGGGTTCCTCTAGAGATAGAAACGTGAAAACTTTGTTGTACATGCAGGCCCACTAGGTCTACCTACAGCCAGGAGTTGGAGTGTGCAGCTCTTTCCTGGGCCGAGAAAACAGCAACTCTAGGAATCCTCTACTTGGACCGGTGGCCACCGAAAAATTCTGCCTTCTTCCAGAGATAGAAACGTTAAAAGTTTGTTGTACATGCAGGCCCACTAGGTCTACCTTCTCCCCAGAGTTGGAGTATCCAGCTCTTTCCCAGGCCGAGAAAACAGCAAGTGTAGGAATCGTCTGTTTGGGATGATTTGCAAGCGCTTTCGACTTGCACCGGTAAACACCGAAAAAATTATGGGTTCCTCTAGAGATAGAAACGTGAAAACTTTGTTGTACATGCAGGCCCACTAGGTCTACCTACAGCCAGGAGTTGGAGTGTGCAGCTCTTTCCTGGGCCGAGAAAACAGCAACTCTAGGAATCCTCTACTTGGACCGGTGGCCACCGAAAAAATTCTGCCTTCTTCCAGAGATAGAAACGTTAAAAGTTTGTTGTACATGCAGGCCCACTAGGTCTACCTTCTCCCCAGAGTTGGAGTATCCAGCTCTTTCCCAGGCCGAGAAAACAGCAAGTGTAGGAATCGTCTGTTTGGGATGATTTGCAAGCGCTTTTCGACTTGCACCGGTAAACACCGAAAAAATTATGGGTTCCTCTAGAGATAGAAACGTGAAAACTTTGTTGTACATGCAGGCCCACTAGGTCTACCTACAGCCAGGAGTTGGAGTGTGCAGCTCTTTCCTGGGCCGAGAAAACAGCAACTCTAGGAATCCTCTACTTGGACCGGTGGCCACCGAAAAAATTCTGCCTTCTTCCAGAGATAGAAACGTTAAAAGTTTGTTGTACATGCAGGCCCACTAGGTCTACCTTCTCCCCAGAGTTGGAGTATCCAGCTCTTTCCCAGGCCGAGAAAACAGCAAGTGTAGGAATCGTCTGTTTGGGATGATTTGCAAGCGCTTTTCGACTTGCACCGGTAAACACAGAAAAAATGATGGGTTCCTCTAGAGATAGAAACGTGAAAACTTTGTTGTACATGCAGGCCCACTAGGTCTACCTACAGCCAGGAGTTTGGAGTGTGCAGCTCTTTCCTGGGCCGAGAAAACAGCAACTCTAGGAATCCTCTACTTGGACCGGTGGCCACCGAAAAAATTCTGCCTTCTTCCAGAGATAGAAACGTTAAAAGTTTGTTGTACATGCAGGCCTTCTAGGTCTACCTTCTCCCCAGAGTTGGAGTATCCAGCTCTTTCCCAGGCCGAGAAAACAGCAAGTGTAGGAATCGTCTGTTTGGGATCATTTGCAAGCGCTTTTCGACTTGCACCGGTAAACACAGAAAAAATGATGGGTTCCTCTAGAGATAGAAACGTGAAAACTTTGTTGTACATGCAGGCCCACTAGGTCTACCTACAGCCAGGAGTTTGGAGTGTGCAGCTCTTTCCTGGGCCGAGAAAACAGCAACTCTAGGAATCCTCTACTTGGACCGGTGGCCACCGAAAAAATTCTGCCTTCTTCCAGAGATAGAAACGTTAAAAGTTTGTTGTACATGCAGGCCCACTAGGTCTACCTTCTCCCCAGAGTTGGAGTATCCATCTCTTTCCTGGGCCGAGAAAACAGCAACTCTAGGAATCCTCTACTTGAACCGGTGGACACCGAAATAAATTCTGCCTTCTTCTAGAGATAGAAACGTTAAAAGTTTGTTGTACATGCAGGCCCACTAGGTCTACCTTCTCCCCAGAGTTGGAGTATCCAGCTCTTTCCCAGGCCGAGAAAACAGCAAGTGTAGGAATCGTCTGTTTGGGATGATTTGCAAGCGCTTTTCGACTTGCACAGGTAAACACCGAAAAAATGATGGGTTCCTCTAGAGATAGAAACGTGAAAACTTTGTTGTACATGCAGGCCCACTAGGTCTACCTACAGCCTGGAGTTGGAGTGTGCTGCTCTTTCCTGGGCCGAGAAAACAGCAACTCTAGGAATCCTCTACTTGGACCGGTGGCCACCGAAAAATTCTGCCTTCTTCCAGAGATAGAAACGTTAAAAGTTTGTTGTACATGCAGGCCCACTAGGTCTACCTTCTCCCCAGAGTTGGAGTATGCAGCTCTTTCCTGGGCCGAGAAAACAGCAACTCTAGGAATCCTCTACTTGGACCGGTGGCCACCGAAAAAATTCTGCCTTCTTCCAGAGATAGAAACGTTAAAAGTTTGTTGTACATGCAGGCCCACTAGGTCTACCTTCTCCCCAGAGTTGGAGTATCCAGCTCTTTCCCAGGCCGAGAAAACAGCAAGTGTAGGAATCATCTGTTTGGGATGATTTGCAAGCGCTTTTTGATTTGCACCGGTAAACACCGAAAAAATGATGGGTTCCTCTAGAGATAGAAACGTGAAAACTTTGTTGTACATGCAGGCCCACTAGGTCTACCTACAGCCAGGAGTTGGAGTGTGCAGCTCTTTCCTGGGCCGAGAAAACAGCAACTCTAGGAATCCTCTACTTGGACCGGTGGCCACCGAAAAATTCTGCCTTCTTCCAGAGATAGAAACGTTAAAAGTTTGTTGTACATGCAGGCCCACTAGGTCTACCTTCTCCCCAGAGTTGGAGTATCCAGCTCTTTCCCAGGCCGAGAAAACAGCAAGTGTAGGAATCGTCTGTTTGGGATGATTTGCAAGCGCTTTTCGACTTGCACCGGTAAACACCGAAAAAATTATGGGTTCCTCTAGAGATAGAAACGTGAAAACTTTGTTGTACATGCAGGCCCACTAGGTCTACCTACAGCCAGGAGTTGGAGTGTGCAGCTCTTTCCTGGGCCGAGAAAACAGCAACTCTAGGAATCCTCTACTTGGACCGGTGGCCACCGAAAAATTCTGCCTTCTTCCAGAGATAGAAACGTTAAAAGTTTGTTGTACATGCAGGCCCACTAGGTCTACCTTCTCCCCAGAGTTGGAGTATCCAGCTCTTTCCCAGGCCGAGAAAACAGCAAGTGTAGGAATCGTCTGTTTGGGATGATTTGCAAGCGCTTTTCGACTTGCACCGGTAAACACCGAAAAATTATGGGTTCCTCTAGAGATAGAAACGTGAAAACTTTGTTGTACATGCAGGCCCACTAGGTCTACCTACAGCCAGGAGTTGGAGTGTGCAGCTCTTTCCTGGGCCGAGAAAACAGCAACTCTAGGAATCCTCTACTTGGACCGGTGGCCACCGAAAAATTCTGCCTTCTTCCAGAGATAGAAACGTTAAAAGTTTGTTGTACATGCAGGCCCACTAGGTCTACCTTCTCCCCAGAGTTGGAGTATCCAGCTCTTTCCCAGGCCGAGAAAACAGCAAGTGTAGGAATCGTCTGTTTGGGATGATTTGCAAGCGCTTTTCGACTTGCACCGGTAAACACCGAAAAAATTATGGGTTCCTCTAGAGATAGAAACGTGAAAACTTTGTTGTACATGCAGGCCCACTAGGTCTACCTACAGCCAGGAGTTGGAGTGTGCAGCTCTTTCCTGGGCCGAGAAAACAGCAACTCTAGGAATCCTCTACTTGGACCGGTGGCCACCGAAAAATTCTGCCTTCTTCCAGAGATAGAAACGTTAAAAGTTTGTTGTACATGCAGGCCCACTAGGTCTACCTTCTCCCCAGAGTTGGAGTATCCAGCTCTTTCCCAGGCCGAGAAAACAGCAAGTGTAGGAATCGTCTGTTTGGGATGATTTGCAAGCGCTTTTCGACTTGCACCGGTAAACACCGAAAAATTATGGGTTCCTCTAGAGATAGAAACGTGAAAACTTTGTTGTACATGCAGGCCCACTAGGTCTACCTACAGCCAGGAGTTGGAGTGTGCAGCTCTTTCCTGGGCCGAGAAAACAGCAACTCTAGGAATCCTCTACTTGGACCGGTGGCCACCGAAAAATTCTGCCTTCTTCCAGAGATAGAAACGTTAAAAGTTTGTTGTACATGCAGGCCCACTAGGTCTACCTTCTCCCCAGAGTTGGAGTATCCAGCTCTTTCCCAGGCCGAGAAAACAGCAAGTGTAGGAATCGTCTGTTTGGGATGATTTGCAAGCGCTTTTCGACTTGCACCGGTAAACACCGAAAAAATTATGGGTTCCTCTAGAGATAGAAACGTGAAAACTTTGTTGTACATGCAGGCCCACTAGGTCTACCTACAGCCAGGAGTTGGAGTGTGCAGCTCTTTCCTGGGCCGAGAAAACAGCAACTCTAGGAATCCTCTACTTGGACCGGTGGCCACCGAAAAATTCTGCCTTCTTCCAGAGATAGAAACGTTAAAAGTTTGTTGTACATGCAGGCCCACTAGGTCTACCTTCTCCCCAGAGTTGGAGTATCCAGCTCTTTCCTGGGCCGAGAAAACAGCAACTCTAGGAATCCTCTACTTGGACCGGTGGCCACCGAAAAATTTTGCCTTCTTCCAGAGATAGAAACGTTAAAAGTTTGTTGTACATGCAGGCCCACTAGGTCTACCTTCTCCCCAGAGTTGGAGTATCCAGCTCTTTCCCAGGCCGAGAAAACAGCAAGTGTAGGAATCGTCTGTTTGGGATGATTTGCAAGCGCTTTTCGACTTGCACCGGTAAACACCGAAAAATTATGGGTTCCTCTAGAGATAGAAACGTGAAAACTTTGTTGTACATGCAGGCCCACTAGGTCTACCTACAGCCAGGAGTTGGAGTGTGCAGCTCTTTCCTGGGCCGAGAAAACAGCAACTCTAGGAATCCTCTACTTGGACCGGTGGCCACCGAAAAATTCTGCCTTCTTCCAGAGATAGAAACGTTAAAAGTTTGTTGTACATGCAGGCCCACTAGGTCTACCTTCTCCCCAGAGTTGGAGTATCCAGCTCTTTCCCAGGCCGAGAAAACAGCAAGTGTAGGAATCGTCTGTTTGGGATGATTTGCAAGCGCTTTTCGACTTGCACCGGTAAACACCGAAAAATTATGGGTTCCTCTAGAGATAGAAACGTGAAAACTTTGTTGTACATGCAGGCCCACTAGGTCTACCTACAGCCAGGAGTTGGAGTGTGCAGCTCTTTCCTGGGCCGAGAAAACAGCAACTCTAGGAATCCTCTACTTGGACCGGTGGCCACCGAAAAAATTCTGCCTTCTTCCAGAGATAGAAACGTTAAAAGTTTGTTGTACATGCAGGCCCACTAGGTCTACCTTCTCCCCAGAGTTGGAGTATCCAGCTCTTTCCCAGGCCGAGAAAACAGCAAGTGTAGGAATCGTCTGTTTGGGATGATTTGCAAGCGCTTTTCGACTTGCACCGGTAAACACCGAAAAATTATGGGTTCCTCTAGAGATAGAAACGTGAAAACTTTGTTGTACATGCAGGCCCACTAGGTCTACCTACAGCCAGGAGTTGGAGTGTGCAGCTCTTTCCTGGGCCGAGAAAACAGCAACTCTAGGAATCCTCTACTTGGACCGGTGGCCACCGAAAAAATTCTGCCTTCTTCCAGAGATAGAAACGTTAAAAGTTTGTTGTACATGCAGGCCCACTAGGTCTACCTTCTCCCCAGAGTTGGAGTATCCAGCTCTTTCCCAGGCCGAGAAAACAGCAAGTGTAGGAATCGTCTGTTTGGGATGATTTGCAAGCGCTTTTCGACTTGCACCGGTAAACACCGAAAAAATTATGGGTTCCTCTAGAGATAGAAACGTGAAAACTTTGTTGTACATGCAGGCCCACTAGGTCTACCTACAGCCAGGAGTTGGAGTGTGCAGCTCTTTCCTGGGCCGAGAAAACAGCAACTCTAGGAATCCTCTACTTGGACCGGTGGCCACCGAAAAATTCTGCCTTCTTCCAGAGATAGAAACGTTAAAAGTTTGTTGTACATGCAGGCCCACTAGGTCTACCTTCTCCCCAGAGTTGGAGTATCCAGCTCTTTCCCAGGCCGAGAAAACAGCAAGTGTAGGAATCGTCTGTTTGGGATGATTTGCAAGTGCTTTTCGACTTGCACCGGTAAACACCGAAAAAATTATGGGTTCCTCTAGAGATAGAAACGTGAAAACTTTGTTGTACATGCAGGCCCACTAGGTCTACCTACAGCCAGGAGTTGGAGTGTGCAGCTCTTTCCTGGGCCGAGAAAACAGCAACTCTAGGAATCCTCTACTTGGACCGGTGGCCACCGAAAAAATTCTGCCTTCTTCCAGAGATAGAAACGTCAAAAGTTTGTTGTACATGCAGGCCCACTAGGTCTACCTTCTCCCCAGAGTTGGAGTATCCAGCTCTTTCCCAGGCCGAGAAAACAGCAAGTGTAGGAATCCTCTACTTGGACCGGTGGCCACCGAAAAAATTCTGCCTTCTTCCAGAGATAGAAACGCTAAAAGTTTGTTGTACATGCAGGCCCACTAGGTCTACCTTCTCCCCAGAGTTGGAGTATCCAGCTCTTTCCCAGGCCGAGAAAACAGCAAGTGTAGGAATCGTCTGTTTGGGATGATTTGCAAGCGCTTTTCGACTTGCACCGGTAAACACCGAAAAATTATGGGTTCCTCTAGAGATAGAAACGTGAAAACTTTGTTGTACATGCAGGCCCACTAGGTCTACCTACAGCCAGGAGTTGGAGTGTGCAGCTCTTTCCTGGGCCGAGAAAACAGCAACTCTAGGAATCCTCTACTTGGACCGGTGGCCACCGAAAAATTCTGCCTTCTTCCAGAGATAGAAACGTTAAAAGTTTGTTGTACATGCAGGCCCACTAGGTCTACCTTCTCCCCAGAGTTGGAGTATCCAGCTCTTTCCCAGGCCGAGAAAACAGCAAGTGTAGGAATCGTCTGTTTGGGATGATTTGCAAGCGCTTTTCGACTTGCACCGGTAAACACCGAAAAAATTATGGGTTCCTCTAGAGATAGAAACGTGAAAACTTTGTTGTACATGCAGGCCCACTAGGTCTACCTACAGCCAGGAGTTGGAGTGTGCAGCTCTTTCCTGGGCCGAGAAAACAGCAACTCTAGGAATCCTCTACTTGGACCGGTGGCCACCGAAAAATTCTGCCTTCTTCCAGAGATAGAAACGTTAAAAGTTTGTTGTACATGCAGGCCCACTAGGTCTACCTTCTCCCCAGAGTTGGAGTATCCAGCTCTTTCCCAGGCCGAGAAAACAGCAAGTGTAGGAATCGTCTGTTTGGGATGATTTGCAAGCGCTTTTCGACTTGCACCGGTAAACACCGAAAAAATTATGGGTTCCTCTAGAGATAGAAACGTGAAAACTTTGTTGTACATGCAGGCCCACTAGGTCTACCTACAGCCAGGAGTTGGAGTGTGCAGCTCTTTCCTGGGCCGAGAAAACAGCAACTCTAGGAATCCTCTACTTGGACCGGTGGCCACCGAAAAATTCTGCCTTCTTCCAGAGATAGAAACGTTAAAAGTTTGTTGTACATGCAGGCCCACTAGGTCTACCTTCTCCCCAGAGTTGGAGTATCCAGCTCTTTCCCAGGCCGAGAAAACAGCAAGTGTAGGAATCGTCTGTTTGGGATGATTTGCAAGCGCTTTCGACTTGCACCGGTAAACACCGAAAAAATTATGGGTTCCTCTAGAGATAGAAACGTGAAAACTTTGTTGTACATGCAGGCCCACTAGGTCTACCTACAGCCAGGAGTTGGAGTGTGCAGCTCTTTCCTGGGCCGAGAAAACAGCAACTCTAGGAATCCTCTACTTGGACCGGTGGCCACCGAAAAATTCTGCCTTCTTCCAGAGATAGAAACGTTAAAAGTTTGTTGTACATGCAGGCCCACTAGGTCTACCTTCTCCCCAGAGTTGGAGTATCCAGCTCTTTCCCAGGCCGAGAAAACAGCAAGTGTAGGAATCGTCTGTTTGGGATGATTTGCAAGCGCTTTTCGACTTGCACCGGTAAACACCGAAAAATTATGGGTTCCTCTAGAGATAGAAACGTGAAAACTTTGTTGTACATGCAGGCCCACTAGGTCTACCTACAGCCAGGAGTTGGAGTGTGCAGCTCTTTCCTGGGCCGAGAAAACAGCAACTCTAGGAATCCTCTACTTGGACCGGTGGCCACCGAAAAATTCTGCCTTCTTCCAGAGATAGAAACGTTAAAAGTTTGTTGTACATGCAGGCCCACTAGGTCTACCTTCTCCCCAGAGTTGGAGTATCCAGCTCTTTCCCAGGCCGAGAAAACAGCAAGTGTAGGAATCGTCTGTTTGGGATGATTTGCAAGCGCTTTTCGACTTGCACCGGTAAACACCGAAAAAATTATGGGTTCCTCTAGAGATAGAAACGTGAAAACTTTGTTGTACATGCAGGCCCACTAGGTCTACCTACAGCCAGGAGTTGGAGTGTGCAGCTCTTTCCTGGGCCGAGAAAACAGCAACTCTAGGAATCCTCTACTTGGACCGGTGGCCACCGAAAAATTCTGCCTTCTTCCAGAGATAGAAACGTTAAAAGTTTGTTGTACATGCAGGCCCACTAGGTCTACCTTCTCCCCAGAGTTGGAGTATCCAGCTCTTTCCTGGGCCGAGAAAACAGCAACTCTAGGAATCCTCTACTTGGACCGGTGGCCACCGAAAAAATTCTGCCTTCTTCCAGAGATAGAAACGTTAAAAGTTTGTTGTACATGCAGGCCCACTAGGTCTACCTTCTCCCCAGAGTTGGAGTATCCAGCTCTTTCCCAGGCCGAGAAAACAGCAAGTGTAGGAATCGTCTGTTTGGGATGATTTGCAAGCGCTTTTCGACTTGCACCGGTAAACACCGAAAAAATTATGGGTTCCTCTAGAGATAGAAACGTGAAAACTTTGTTGTACATGCAGGCCCACTAGGTCTACCTACAGCCAGGAGTTGGAGTGTGCAGCTCTTTCCTGGGCCGAGAAAACAGCAACTCTAGGAATCCTCTACTTGGACCGGTGGCCACCGAAAAAATTCTGCCTTCTTCCAGAGATAGAAACGTTAAAAGTTTGTTGTACATGCAGGCCCACTAGGTCTACCTTCTCCCCAGAGTTGGAGTATCCAGCTCTTTCCCAGGCCGAGAAAACAGCAAGTGTAGGAATCGTCTGTTTGGGATGATTTGCAAGCGCTTTTCGACTTGCACCGGTAAACACCGAAAAAATTATGGGTTCCTCTAGAGATAGAAACGTGAAAACTTTGTTGTACATGCAGGCCCACTAGGTCTACCTACAGCCAGGAGTTGGAGTGTGCAGCTCTTTCCTGGGCCGAGAAAACAGCAACTCTAGGAATCCTCTACTTGGACCGGTGGCCACCGAAAAATTCTGCCTTCTTCCAGAGATAGAAACGTTAAAAGTTTGTTGTACATGCAGGCCCACTAGGTCTACCTTCTCCCCAGAGTTGGAGTATCCAGCTCTTTCCCAGGCCGAGAAAACAGCAAGTGTAGGAATCGTCTGTTTGGGATGATTTGCAAGCGCTTTTCGACTTGCACCGGTAAACACCGAAAAATTATGGGTTCCTCTAGAGATAGAAACGTGAAAACTTTGTTGTACATGCAGGCCCACTAGGTCTACCTACAGCCAGGAGTTGGAGTGTGCAGCTCTTTCCTGGGCCGAGAAAACAGCAACTCTAGGAATCCTCTACTTGGACCGGTGGCCACCGAAAAATTCTGCCTTCTTCCAGAGATAGAAACGTTAAAAGTTTGTTGTACATGCAGGCCCACTAGGTCTACCTTCTCCCCAGAGTTGGAGTATCCAGCTCTTTCCCAGGCCGAGAAAACAGCAAGTGTAGGAATCGTCTGTTTGGGATGATTTGCAAGCGCTTTTCGACTTGCACCGGTAAACACCGAAAAATTATGGGTTCCTCTAGAGATAGAAACGTGAAAACTTTGTTGTACATGCAGGCCCACTAGGTCTACCTACAGCCAGGAGTTGGAGTGTGCAGCTCTTTCCTGGGCCGAGAAAACAGCAACTCTAGGAATCCTCTACTTGGACCGGTGGCCACCGAAAAAATTCTGCCTTCTTCCAGAGATAGAAACGTTAAAAGTTTGTTGTACATGTAGGCCCACTAGGTCTACCTTCTCCCCAGAGTTGGAGTATCCAGCTCTTTCCCAGGCCGAGAAAACAGCAACTCTAGGAATCCTCTACTTGGACCGGTGGCCACCGAAAAAATTCTGCCTTTTTCCAGAGATAGAAACGTTAAAAGTTTGTTGTACATGCAGGCCCACTAGGTCTACCTTCTCCCCAGAGTTGGAGTATCCAGCTCTTTCCCGGGCCGAGAAAACAGCAAGTGTAGGAATCGTCTGTTTGGGATGATTTGCAAGCGCTTTTCGACTTGCACCGGTAAACACCGAAAAAATTATGGGTTCCTCTAGAGATAGAAACGTGAAAACTTTGTTGTACATGCAGGCCCACTAGGTCTACCTACAGCCAGGAGTTGGAGTTTGCAGCTCTTTCCTGGGCCGAGAAAACAGCAACTCTAGGAATCCTCTACTTGAACCGGTGGACACCGAATAAATTCTGCCTTCTTCCAGAGATAGAAACGTTAAAAGTTTGTTGTACATGCAGGCCCACTAGGTCTACCTTCTCCCCAGAGTTGGAGTATCCAGCTCTTTCCCAGGCCGAGAAAACAGCAAGTGTAGGAATCGTCTGTTTGGGATGATTTGCAAGCGCTTTCGACTTGCACCGGTAAACACCGAAAAAATTATGGGTTCCTCTAGAGATAGAAACGTGAAAACTTTGTTGTACATGCAGGCCCACTAGGTCTACCTACAGCCAGGAGTTGGAGTGTGCAGCTCTTTCCTGGGCCGAGAAAACAGCAACTCTAGGAATCCTCTACTTGGACCGGTGGCCACCGAAAAAATTCTGCCTTCTTCCAGAGATAGAAACGTTAAAAGTTTGTTGTACATGCAGGCCCACTAGGTCTACCTTCTCCCCAGAGTTGGAGTATCCAGCTCTTTCCCAGGCCGAGAAAACAGCAAGTGTAGGAATCGTCTGTTTGGGATGATTTGCAAGCGCTTTTCGACTTGCACCGGTAAACACCGAAAAATTATGGGTTCCTCTAGAGATAGAAACGTGAAAACTTTGTTGTACATGCAGGCCCACTAGGTCTACCTACAGCCAGGAGTTGGAGTGTGCAGCTCTTTCCTGGGCCGAGAAAACAGCAACTCTAGGAATCCTCTACTTGGACCGGTGGCCACCGAAAAATTCTGCCTTCTTCCAGAGATAGAAACGTTAAAAGTTTGTTGTACATGCAGGCCCACTAGGTCTACCTTCTCCCCAGAGTTGGAGTATCCAGCTCTTTCCCAGGCCGAGAAAACAGCAAGTGTAGGAATCGTCTGTTTGGGATGATTTGCAAGCGCTTTTCGACTTGCACCGGTAAACACCGAAAAAATTATGGGTTCCTCTAGAGATAGAAACGTGAAAACTTTGTTGTACATGCAGGCCCACTAGGTCTACCTACAGCCAGGAGTTGGAGTGTGCAGCTCTTTCCTGGGCCGAGAAAACAGCAACTCTAGGAATCCTCTACTTGGACCGGTGGCCACCGAAAAAATTCTGCCTTCTTCCAGAGATAGAAACGTTAAAAGTTTGTTGTACATGCAGGCCCACTAGGTCTACCTTCTCCCCAGAGTTGGAGTATCCAGCTCTTTCCCAGGCCGAGAAAACAGCAAGTGTAGGAATCGTCTGTTTGGGATGATTTGCAAGCGCTTTTCGACTTGCACCGGTAAACACCGAAAAATTATGGGTTCCTCTAGAGATAGAAACGTGAAAACTTTGTTGTACATGCAGGCCCACTAGGTCTACCTACAGCCAGGAGTTGGAGTGTGCAGCTCTTTCCTGGGCCGAGAAAACAGCAACTCTAGGAATCCTCTACTTGGACCGGTGGCCACCGAAAAAATTCTGCCTTCTTCCAGAGATAGAAACGTTAAAAGTTTGTTGTACATGCAGGCCCACTAGGTCTACCTTCTCCCCAGAGTTGGAGTATCCAGCTCTTTCCCAGGCCGAGAAAACAGCAAGTGTAGGAATCGTCTGTTTGGGATGATTTGCAAGCGCTTTTCGACTTGCACCGGTAAACTTCCAGAGATAGAAACGTGAAAACTTTGTTGTACATGCAGGCCCACTAGGTCTACCTACAGCCAGGAGTTGGAGTGTGCAGCTCTTTCCTGGGCTGAGAAAACAGCAACTCTAGGAATCCTCTACTTGGACCGGTACCACCGAAAAAATTCTGCCTTCTTCCAGAGATAGAAACGTTAAAAGTTTGTTGTACATGTAGGCCGACTAGGTCTACCTTCTCCCCAGAGTTGGAGTATCCAGCTCTTTCCCAGGCCGAGAAAACAGCAAGTGTAGGAATCGTCTGTTTGGGATGATTTGCAAGCGCTTTTCGACTTGCACCGGTAAACACCGAAAAAATTATGGGTTCCTCTAGAGATAGAAACGTAAAAACTTTGTTGTACATGCAGGCCCAATAGGTCTACCTACAGCCAGGAGTTGGAGTGTGCAGCTCTTTCCTGGGCCGAGAAAACAGCAACTCTAGGAATCCTCTACTTGGACCGGTGGCCACCGAAAAAATTCTGCCTTCTTCCAGAGATAGAAACGTTAAAAGTTTGTTGTACATGCAGGCCCACTAGGTCTACCTTCTCCCCAGAGTTGGAGTAGCCAGCTCTTTCCCAGGCCGAGAAAACAGCAAGTGTAGGAATCGTCTGTTTGGGATGATTTGCAAGCGCTTTTCGACTTGCACCGGTAAACACCGAAAAAATTATGGGTTCCTCTAGAGATAGAAACGTGAAAACTTTGTTGTACATGCAGGCCCACTAGGTCTACCTACAGCCAGGAGTTGGAGTGTGCAGCTCTTTCCTGGGCCGAGAAAACAGCAACTCTAGGAATCCTCTACTTGGACCGGTGGCCACCGAATAAATTCTGCCTTCTTCCAGAGATAGAAACGTTAAAAGTTTGTTGTACATGCAGGCCCACTAGGTCTACCTTCTCCCCAGAGTTGGAGTATCCAGCTCTTTCCCAGGCCGAGAAAACAGCAAGTGTAGGAATCGTCTGTTTGGGATGATTTGCAAGCGCTTTTCGACTTGCACCGGTAAACACCGAAAAAATTATGGGTTCCTCTAGAGATAGAAACGTGAAAACTTTGTTGTACATGCAGGCCCACTAGGTCTACCTACAGCCAGGAGTTGGAGTGTGCAGCTCTTTCCTGGGCCGAGAAAACAGCAACTCTAGGAATCCTCTACTTGGACCGGTGGCCACCGAAAAATTCTGCCTTCTTCCAGAGATAGAAACGTTAAAAGTTTGTTGTACATGCAGGCCCACTAGGTCTACCTTCTCCCCAGAGTTGGAGTATCCAGCTCTT
>CM065589.1:435699309-435718314 GCA_033119425.1 Bufotes viridis
CACTCCAACTCCTGGCTGTAGATAGACCTAGTGTGCCTGCATGTACAACAAAGTTTTCACGTTTCTATCTCTAGAGGAACCCATAATTTTTCGGTGTTTACCGGTGCAAGTCGAAAAGCGCTTGCAAATCATCCCAAACAGACGATTTCTACAGTTGCTGTTTTCTCGGCCTGTGAAAGAGCTGCATACTCCAACTCTGGGGAGAAAGTAGACCTAGTGGGTCTACATGTACAACAAACTTTTAACGTTTCTATCTCTGGAAGAAGGCAGAATTTTTTCGGTGACCACCGGTCCAAGTAGAGGATTCCTAGAGTTGCTTTTTTCTCGGCCCAGGAAAGAGCTGCACACTCCAACTCCTGGCTGTAGATAGACCTAGTGTGCCTGCATGTACAACAAAGTTTTCACGTTTCTATCTCTAGAGGAACCCATAATTTTTTCGGTGTTTACCGGTGCAAGTCGAAAAGCGCTTGCAAATCATCCCAAACAGACGATTTCTACAGTTGCTGTTTTCTCGGCCTGTGAAAGAGCTGCATACTCCAACTCTGGGGAGAAAGTAGACCTAGTGGGTCTACATGTACAACAAACTTTTAACGTTTCTATCTCTGGAAGAAGGCAGAATTTTTTCGGTGACCACCGGTCCAAGTAGAGGATTCCTAGAGTTGCTTTTTTCTCGGCCCAGGAAAGAGCTGCACACTCCAACTCCTGGCTGTAGATAGACCTAGTGTGCCTGCATGTACAACAAAGTTTTCACGTTTCTATCTCTAGAGGAAAAAAAACACATATTAAAATTTATCTGGCAAAACAAATCAAGTAGGATTCAATACACCACGCTAATCAGGTCGGGGAAAAATGGCGGTACTGGCCTACCTGACCTGACAAGCTACTATAAGGCCACAATACTGACTAGAATCCTTGAATGGAGCAAACACAAATCAGAAAAGAAATGGGCAGATGTAGAGCAGGAATGTACAGAAACAAACTATTTTTCACTACTATGGAAAACGCCGACTTATGCCAAGAAATTAAAAACGATTAAAAATGCACTAACGAAATCAACAATAGGAAGATGGCATAGAATTAACAGAGCACATGACCTAATACAGCACGGCGACTCTAACACGCCGATAACTAGTTTTATCCCACTGTCTTGGAAGACAATATTGAAAGCGATAAGAAAAGAAACGACAAATAGGCACATGGGAATAAAAACCCTATATAGGAATAATACAATACTCTCATTTACAGATCTGAGGAATATCCGTGGTTTTGAAAACCTAACGCTTAAACAATATGACTTGTTGTCTAAAAACATCATACAATGGAAAGATAAACATAACAAAGAGGGAACTGACACAGTCATGACAACTCTCTTTCAAACACAGGCAACACCCAAACATATTCTATCTAAAATTTACAAAACAATTAATGATACTGACTCCACGCCTTCATATATTGCCAAATGGAATAGGGAGCTACGACATCACCTTAACGAAAATCAAATTAAGCAATCCATTAAGGCCATATACCAGACATCAAGCGCGTACGCTATGAGAGAACTTCAATTTAAAATACTTACAAGATGGTACAAAACTCCGGTAATAATGCACAGAATAAATGACGAAATTAGTGATAAATGTTGGAGATGTGGCATTGAACCAGGCACCTATTCACATCTGTGGTATACTTGTTCAAAATTGACCCCTTTCTGGTCAGCATTATGTGATGTCTTTGAAAAAGTTTTTCATGTGAAAGTGGCTCTCTCAGAGAAGTTGATTCTTTTTAACATTTATGAGGTGTCACATGCAAATGTTAAATCAAATCTAATGAACATTTTCCTAAATGCTGCGAAAGCTCTTATTCCAAGAAAATGGCTCCAGAAAGATGTGCCTACAATACCAGAATGGATAAATGAAGTCAACAGAATACAGACCTTTGAAAAAAGGAAATGGACTGTTATGCATGATCTGGATAGGTACGAAGTAATCTGGAAGAAATGGACAAGCTATCTCTCCATGACGAAGGATGGCACCGATATACATTAGACATTCATTTTTGTTCAGTTGGAATATGATACTAAATTGACTTAGACGAACAATCACGCACTTTCACCTGAAACTGATACTTTATTTTCTTTTAGCATGATACTGGTACTTACTATGTTCTTCAAATTGTTTATTGTGTTTTCATATTCACTTGTCTCCCCACCCCTTCCTCATCCCCACCTCCCTTCCCCCTTTCTTATCCACTCATCCCCTTTCCTTCCCCTCCACATGTCTTTTCCCTCTCCGACCCTAACCCATAAATCAATAAAAGTGTGTACAATGTATGACCTTAAAATACGAATGTACAAGATAAATTGATTGTTTAAACTATTGTGATATGGTTTTGGGAGTGAAGTAACTCCTGAATGTATATGGTAATTCAATACACACTTTTCATAAATAAACAAAAATTTAACGAAAAGCGCTTGCAAATCATCCCAAACAGACGATTCCTACACTTGCTGTTTTCTCGGCCTGGGAAAGAGCTGCATACTCCAACTCTGGGGAGAAGGTAGACCTAGTGGGTCTAGATGTACAACAAACTTTTAACATTTCTATCTCTGGAAGAAGGCAGAATTTTTCGGTGGCCACCGGTCCAAGTAGAGGATTCCTAGAGTTGCTGTTTTCTCGGCCCAGGAAAGAGCTGCACACTCCAACTCCTGGCTGTAGGTAGAGCTAGTGTGCCTGCATGTACAACAAAGTTTTCACGTTTCTATCTCTAGAGGAACCCATAATTTTTTCGGTGTTTACCGGTGCAAGTCGAAAAGCGCTTGCAAATCATCCCAAACAGACGATTTCTACAGTTGCTGTTTTCTCGGCCTGGGGAAGAGCTGCATACTCCAACTCTGGGGAGAAGGTAGACCTAGTGGGTCTAGATGTACAACAAACTTTTAACGTTTCTATCTCTGGAAGAAGGCAGAATTTTTTCGGTGGCCACCGGTCCAAGTAGAGGATTCCTAGAGTTGCTGTTTTCTCGGCCCAGGAAAGAGCTGCACACTCCAACTCCTGGCTGTAGATAGACCTAGTGTGCCTGCATGTACAACAAAGTTTTCACGTTTCTATCTCTAGAGGAACCCATAATTTTTCGGTGTTTACCGGTGCAAGTCGAAAAGCGCTTGCAAATCATCCCAAACAGACGATTTCTACAGTTGCTGTTTTCTCGGCCTGGGAAAGAGCTGCATACTCCAACTCTGGGGAGAAGGTAGACCTAGTGGGTCTACATGTACAACAAACTTTTAACGTTTCTATCTCTGGAAGAAGGCAGAATTTTTTCGGTGGCCACCGGTCCAAGTAGAGGATTCCTAGAGTTGCTGTTTTCTCGGCCCAGGAAAGAGCTGCACACTCCAACTCCTGGCTGTAGATAGACCTAGTGTGCCTGCATGTACAACAAAGTTTTCACGTTTCTATCTCTAGAGGAACCCATAATTTTTCGGTGTTTACCGGTGCAAGTCGAAAAGCGCTTGCAAATCATCCCAAACAGACGATTTCTACAGTTGCTGTTTTCTCGGCCTGGGAAAGAGCTGCATACTCCAACTCTGGGGAGAAGGTAGACCTAGTGGGTCTACATGTACAACAAACTTTTAACGTTTCTATCTCTGGAAGAAGGCAGAATTTTTCGGTGGCCACCGGTCCAAGTAGAGGATTCCTAGAGTTGCTGTTTTCTCGGCCCAGGAAAGAGCTGCACACTCCAACTCCTGGCTGTAGATAGACCTAGTGTGCCTGCATGTACAACAAAGTTTTCACGTTTCTATCTCTAGAGGAACCCATAATTTTTCGGTGTTTACCGGTGCAAGTCGAAAAGCGCTTGCAAATCATCCCAAACAGACGATTTCTACAGTTGCTGTTTTCTCGGCCTGGGAAAGAGCTGCATACTCCAACTCTGGGGAGAAGGTAGACCTAGTGGGTCTACATGTACAACAAACTTTTAACGTTTCTATCTCTGGAAGAAGGCAGAATTTTTCGGTGGCCACCGGTCCAAGTAGAGGATTCCTAGAGTTGCTGTTTTCTCGGCCCAGGAAAGAGCTGCACACTCCAACTCCTGGCTGTAGATAGACCTAGTGTGCCTGCATGTACAACAAAGTTTTCACGTTTCTATCTCTAGAGGAACCCATAATTTTTCGGTGTTTACCGGTGCAAGTCGAAAAGCGCTTGCAAATCATCCCAAACAGACGATTTCTACAGTTGCTGTTTTCTCGGCCTGGGAAAGAGCTGCATACTCCAACTCTGGGGAGAAGGTAGACCTAGTGGGTCTACATGTACAACAAACTTTTAACGTTTCTATCTCTGGAAGAAGGCAGAATTTTTCGGTGGCCACCGGTCCAAGTAGAGGATTCCTAGAGTTGCTGTTTTCTCGGCCCAGGAAAGAGCTGCACACTCCAACTCCTGGCTGTAGATAGACCTAGTGTGCCTGCATGTACAACAAAGTTTTCACGTTTCTATCTCTAGAGGAACCCATAATTTTTTCGGTGTTTACCGGTGCAAGTCGAAAAGCGCTTGCAAATCATCCCAAACAGACGATTTCTACAGTTGCTGTTTTCTCGGCCTGGGAAAGAGCTGCATACTCCAACTCTGGGGAGAAGGTAGACCTAGTGGGTCTACATGTACAACAAACTTTTAACGTTTCTATCTCTGGAAGAAGGCAGAATTTTTCGGTGGCCACCGGTCCAAGTAGAGGATTCCTAGAGTTGCTGTTTTCTCGGCCCAGGAAAGAGCTGCACACTCCAACTCCTGGCTGTAGATAGACCTAGTGTGCCTGCATGTACAACAAAGTTTTCACGTTTCTATCTCTAGAGGAACCCATAATTTTTCGGTGTTTACCGGTGCAAGTCGAAAAGCGCTTGCAAATCATCCCAAACAGACGATTTCTACAGTTGCTGTTTTCTCGGCCTGGGAAAGAGCTGCATACTCCAACTCTGGGGAGAAGGTAGACCTAGTGGGTCTACATGTACAACAAACTTTTAACGTTTCTATCTCTGGAAGAAGGCAGAATTTTTCGGTGGCCACCGGTCCAAGTAGAGGATTCCTAGAGTTGCTGTTTTCTCGGCCCAGGAAAGAGCTGCACACTCCAACTCCTGGCTGTAGATAGACCTAGTGTGCCTGCATGTACAACAAAGTTTTCACGTTTCTATCTCTAGAGGAACCCATAATTTTTTCGGTGTTTACCGGTGCAAGTCGAAAAGCGCTTGCAAATCATCCCAAACAGACGATTTCTACAGTTGCTGTTTTCTCGGCCTGGGAAAGAGCTGCATACTCCAACTCTGGGGAGAAGGTAGACCTAGTGGGTCTACATGTACAACAAACTTTTAACGTTTCTATCTCTGGAAGAAGGCAGAATTTTTCGGTGGCCACCGGTCCAAGTAGAGGATTCCTAGAGTTGCTGTTTTCTCGGCCCAGGAAAGAGCTGCACACTCCAACTCCTGGCTGTAGATAGACCTAGTGTGCCTGCATGTACAACAAAGTTTTCACGTTTCTATCTCTAGAGGAACCCATAATTTTTTCGGTGTTTACCGGTGCAAGTCGAAAAGCGCTTGCAAATCATCCCAAACAGACGATTTCTACAGTTGCTGTTTTCTCGGCCTGGGAAAGAGCTGCATACTCCAACTCTGGGGAGAAGGTAGACCTAGTGGGTCTACATGTACAACAAACTTTTAACGTTTCTATCTCTGGAAGAAGGCAGAATTTTTTCGGTGGCCACCGGTCCAAGTAGAGGATTCCTAGAGTTGCTGTTTTCTCGGCCCAGGAAAGAGCTGCACACTCCAACTCCTGGCTGTAGATAGACCTAGTGTGCCTGCATGTACAACAAAGTTTTCACGTTTCTATCTCTAGAGGAACCCATAATTTTTTCGGTGTTTACCGGTGCAAGTCGAAAAGCGCTTGCAAATCATCCCAAACAGACGATTTCTACAGTTGCTGTTTTCTCGGCCTGGGAAAGAGCTGCATACTCCAACTCTGGGGAGAAGGTAGACCTAGTGGGTCTACATGTACAACAAACTTTTAACGTTTCTATCTCTGGAAGAAGGCTGAATTTTTTCGGTGGTTACTGGTCCAAGTAGAGGATTCCTAGAGTTGCTGTTTTCTCGGCCCAGGAAAGAGCTGCACACTCCAACTCCTGGCTGTAGATAGACCTAGTGTGCCTGCATGTACAACAAAGTTTTCACGTTTCTATCTCTAGAGGAACCCATAATTTTATCGGTGTTTACCGGTGCAAGTCGAAAAGCGCTAGCAAATCATCCCAAACAGACGATTCCTACACTTGCTGTTTTCTCGGCCTGGGAAAGAGCTGCATACTCCAACTCTGGGGAGAAGGTAGACCTAGTGGGCCTGCATGTACAACAAACTTTTAACGTTTCTATCTCTGGAAGAAGGCAGAATTTTTTCGGTGGCCACCGGTCCAAGTAGAGGATTCCTAGAGTTGCTGTTTTCTCGGCCCAGGAAAGAGCTGCACACTCCAACTCCTGGCTGTAGGTAGAACTAGTGGGCCTGCATGTACAACAAAGTTTTCACGTTTCTATCTCTAGAGGAACCCATAATTTTTTCGGTGTTTACCGGTGCAAGTCGAAAAGCGCTTGCAAATCATCCCAAACAGACGATTCCTACACTTGCTGTTTTCTCGGCCTGGGAAAGAGCTGGATACTCCAACTCTGGGGAGAAGGTAGACCTAGTGGGCCTGCATGTACAACAAACTTTTAACGTTTCTATCTCTGGAAGAAGGCAGAATTTTTTCGGTGGCCACCGGTCCAAGTAGAGGATTCCTAGAGTTGCTGTTTTCTCGGCCCAGGAAAGAGCTGCACACTCCAACTCCTGGCTGTAGGTAGACCTAGTGGGCCTGCATGTACAACAAAGTTTTCACGTTTCTATCTCTAGAGGAACCCATAATTTTTCGGTGTTTACCGGTGCAAGTCGAAAGCGCTTGCAAATCATCCCAAACAGACGATTCCTACACTTGCTGTTTTCTCGGCCTGGGAAAGAGCTGGATACTCCAACTCTGGGGAGAAGGTAGACCTAGTGGGCCTGCATGTACAACAAACTTTTAACGTTTCTATCTCTGGAAGAAGGCAGAATTTTTCGGTGGCCACCGGTCCAAGTAGAGGATTCCTAGAGTTGCTGTTTTCTCGGCCCAGGAAAGAGCTGCACACTCCAACTCCTGGCTGTAGGTAGACCTAGTGGGCCTGCATGTACAACAAAGTTTTCACGTTTCTATCTCTAGAGGAACCCATCATTTTTTCGGTGTTTACCGGTGCAAGTCGAAAAGCGCTTGCAAATCTTCCCAAACAGACAATTCCTACACTTGCTGTTTTCTCGGCCTGGGAAAGAGCTGGATACTCCAACTCTGGGGAGAAGGTAGACCTAGTGGGCCTGCATGTACAACAAACTTTTAACGTTTCTATCTCTGGAAGAAGGCAGAATTTTTTCGGTGGCCACCGGTCCAAGTAGAGGATTCCTAGAGTTGCTGTTTTCTCGGCCCAGGAAAGAGCTGCACACTCCAACTCCTGGCTGTAGGTAGACCTAGTGGGCCTGCATGTACAACAAAGTTTTCACGTTTCTATCTCTAGAGGAACCCATAATTTTTTCGGTGTTTACCGGTGCAAGTCGAAAAGCGCTTGCAAATCTTCCCAAACAGACAATTCCTACACTTGCTGTTTTCTCGGCCCAGGAAAGAGCTGGATACTCCAACTCTGGGGAGAAGGTAGACCTAGTGGGCCTGCATGTACAACAAACTTTTAACGTTTCTATCTCTGGAAGAAGGCAGAATTTTTTCGGTGGCCACCGGTCCAAGTAGAGGATTCCTAGAGTTGCTATTTTCTCGGCCCAGGAAAGAGCTGCACACTCCAACTCCTGGCTGTAGATAGACCTAGTGTGCCTACATGTACAACAAAGTTTTCACGTTTCTATCTCTAGAGGAACCCATAATTTTTTCGGTGTTTACCGGTGCAAGTCGAAAAGCGCTTGCAAATCATTCCCAAGACAGACGATTTCTACAGTTGCTGTTTTCTCGGCCTGGGAAAGAGCTGCATACTCCAACTCTGGGGAGAAGGTAGACCTAGTGGGGCTACATGTACAAAAAACTTTTAACGTTTCTATCTCTGGAAGAAGGCAGAATTTTTTCGGTGGCCACCGGTCCAAGTAGAGGATTCCTAGAGTTGCTGTTTTCTCGGCCCAGGAAAGAGCTGCACACTCCAACTCCTGGCTGTAGATAGACCTAGTGTGCCTGCATGTACAACAAAGTTTTCACGTTTCTATCTCTAGAGGAACCCATAATTTTTTCGGTGTTTACCGGTGCAAGTCGAAAAGCGCTTGCAAATCATCCCAAACAGACGATTTCTACAGTTGCTGTTTTCTCGGCCTGGGAAAGAGCTGCATACTCCAACTCTGGGGAGAAGGTAGACCTAGTGGGTCTACATGTACAACAAACTTTTAACGTTTCTATCTCTGGAAGAAGGCAGAATTTTTCGGTGGCCACCGGTCCAAGTAGAGGATTCCTAGAGTTGCTGTTTTCTCGGCCCAGGAAAGAGCTGCACACTCCAACTCCTGGCTGTAGATAGACCTAGTGTGCCTGCATGTACAACAAAGTTTTCACGTTTCTATCTCTAGAGGAACCCATAATTTTTCGGTGTTTACCGGTGCAAGTCGAAAAGCGCTTGCAAATCATCCCAAACAGACGATTTCTACAGTTGCTGTTTTCTCGGCCTGGGAAAGAGCTGCATACTCCAACTCTGGGGAGAAGGTAGACCTAGTGGGTCTACATGTACAACAAACTTTTAACGTTTCTATCTCTGGAAGAAGGCAGAATTTTTTCGGTGGCCACCGGTCCAAGTAGAGGATTCCTAGAGTTGCTGTTTTCTCGGCCCAGGAATGAGCTGCACACTCCAACTCCTGGCTGTAGATAGACCTAGTGTGCCTGCATGTACAACAAAGTTTTCACGTTTCTATCTCTAGAGGAACCCATAATTTTTTCGGTGTTTACCGGTGCAAGTCGAAAGCGCTTGCAAATCATCCCAAACAGACGATTTCTACAGTTGCTGTTTTCTCGGCCTGGGAAAGAGCTGCATACTCCAACTCTGGGGAGAAGGTAGACCTAGTGGGCCTACATGTACAACAAACTTTTAACGTTTCTATCTCTGGAAGAAGGCAGAATTTTTTCGGTGGCCACCGGTCCAAGTAGAGGATTCCTAGAGTTGCTGTTTTCTCGGCCCAGGAAAGAGCTGCACACTCCAACTCCTGGCTGTAGATAGACCTAGTGTGCCTGCATGTACAACAAAGTTTTCACGTTTCTATCTCTAGAGGAACCCATAATTTTTCGGTGTTTACCGGTGCAAGTCGAAAAGCGCTTGCAAATCATCCCAAACAGACGATTCCTACACTTGCTGTTTTCTCGGCCTGGGAAAGAGCTGCATACTCCAACTCTGGGGAGAAGGTAGACCTAGTGGGCCTACATGTACAACAAACTTTTAACGTTTCTATCTCTGGAAGAAGGCAGAATTTTTCGGTGGCCACCGGTCCAAGTAGAGGATTCCTAGAGTTGCTGTTTTCTCGGCCCAGGAAAGAGCTGCACACTCCAACTCCTGGCTGTAGGTAGACCTAGTGTGCCTGCATGTACAACAAAGTTTTCACGTTTCTATCTCTAGAGGAACCCATAATTTTTCGGTGTTTACCGGTGCAAGTCGAAAGCGCTTGCAAATCATCCCAAACAGACGATTCCTACACTTGCTGTTTTCTCGGCCTGGGAAAGAGCTGGATACTCCAACTCTGGGGAGAAGGTAGACCTAGTGGGCCTGCATGTACAACAAACTTTTAACGTTTCTATCTCTGGAAGAAGGCAGAATTTTTTCGGTGGCCACCGGTCCAAGTAGAGGATTCCTAGAGTTGCTGTTTTCTCGGCCCAGGAAAGAGCTGCACACTCCAACTCCTGGCTGTAGGTAGACCTAGTGGGCCTGCATGTACAACAAAGTTTTCACGTTTCTATCTCTAGAGGAACCCATAATTTTTTCGGTGTTTACCGGTGCAAGTCGAAAAGCGCTTGCAAATCATCCCAAACAGACGATTCCTACACTTGCTGTTTTCTCGGCCTGGGAAAGAGCTGGATACTCCAACTCTGGGGAGAAGGTAGACCTAGTGGGCCTGCATGTACAACAAACTTTTAACGTTTCTATCTCTGGAAGAAGGCAGAATTTTTTCGGTGGCCACCGGTCCAAGTAGAGGATTCCTAGAGTTGCTGTTTTCTCGGCCCAGGAAAGAGCTGCACACTCCAACTCCTGGCTGTAGGTAGACCTAGTGTGCCTGCATGTACAACAAACTTTTAACGTTTCTATCTCTAGAGGAACCCATAATTTTTTCGGTGTTTACCGGTGCAAGTCGAAAAGCGCTTGCAAATCATCCCAAACAGACGATTTCAAAAAGTTGCTGTTTTCTCGGCCCAGGAAAGAGCTGCATACTCCAACTCTGGGGAGAAGGTAGACCTAGTGTGCCTGCATGTACAACAAACTTTTAACGTTTCTTGTAAATTTTAGTTTTATTGAAACAAATATAATATATGCAATGTAAAATAGCAAAAATAAAAATAAAGTGTAACAAATCACCATTACATAAGCATGACTGTGTGGGTCATTTTAGAGTAGCAAAGTCTAATACAATATAGGTTCCTGGCATTATGTGTGTAGACAATCGCTAACAGAAAATGCATGTCTAACTAAAATCAGTAAACTACGAATACTTCAAGAATAAATAATAAAAAAGGCATAAGATAATTGCACTAATAAAATAAACAAAGCCGCCTAAGGCGGTAAATGTCTCGTGTAATGGTGAGGGAAAGGGGGAAGGGGAGGGAGAGGGAAGGGGAAGGGAAGGGAATGGAAAGGGGAGAGGATATGAGGGAGTGAACGGGGAAGAACAATAATAATCGTCACATATTTTATTAATAAACCTGTAAGGGAAGAACAAAGTTAAGAATCACATTATGTCAATCAAAATGAATAGAAATCCTATCGGTCGAAGCATAATCGTTCCATTTCGACCAGATCCTGGAGTACTTGCAGAGGTTGCCAGCAATCGTCCATTTAAGTTTCTCAAATCTACTGATGGTGGAGACTTCAGCAAGCCATTCTTGTATGGTCGGCGTGTCAGTGTCTAGCCAATGTTTGGGTATGAGGACCTTAAGGGCAGCAAGGAGTATGGGAAATAATCGATCCCTGAGGACAGAGTGTGTTTTGCTATATAGACCCAGAAGTACAAGTTTTCCATCTACTTCTAAGTCTGTCCTGTATATCTCGGAGAGTACCGAATTAAATTTCTTCCATAAGGGGAGATTTTAGGACAGGAGAACCATATATGCTCCAGGGAGCCTACCCCACCACCACACCTCCAACAATGTGCAGGTATTTCAGGGTTAATCCTATGTAGAATAACCGGAGTCCTGTACCACCTGGTGACCAGTTTGTAGTGCGACTCTTGGAGTCTGGAGGAGGTGAGTTTTGGAATGGAAGATTGTAAGATCAGCTTGGATTCCTGCTCGTTAAATGTTTTGTGGAGCTCAGTGGACCAACTAGCTAAATATGTTGGAGGGAAGCAGCCTGGTTAATAATCAAATATAGCCTTGAAATGCCATGACACAGGTGAGTGCGTGATAGCATAATTTTTGTGAGGTCGTGGACACTTTCCTGGCTTGTGAACTGTATGTTTAGAACTGTCAGGAGTTTCAAAATTTGGTCATATTCTTTTTTGAAAATTTAGGGAGAGAAGTGTTCTCCAAATACTTAGAATATTCCATTGGGGTCGAGGCTGAGTATAGGGTTTTTAAAGGTAGTGTGTATCCGTCTGGGTGGGTGAGGATTTTATACCTTACAGATCTTAGATTATTTGGGATTGAAGAAAGCAATGGAAGATTTAAGCAATTGGGGGTGAAACTGCATGTTTTCTAATGAAGGTTTGCCAAGTGTGTATTGCATGTTTTGTGTAAAGGTTATCTACTTTCTTGTACAGGTGTTTATTGCCTTTAGTTTTCCAAATTAGAAAGCTTAGCGGACAAGGGGCACAAGCCTCTTCTAGGTCCACCCACAATTTTCTTAGTGGGTATACACTCCATTCCTTTACCCTGGTCATTGTCACGGCTAGGCTGTATTTTTCAAAATCTGGAAGACCCAGTCCTCCCTTATATTTAGGTCTAGTCAAGGTGTTAAATGCTAATCTGCATTGGCCTTTCTTCCAAACAAAGGAAAGAACAGCTTTTTTGACAGCTATATAGAAACTTTTGGGTAAAGCAATGGGGATCCCTTGAAGGAGGTATAGGACCCTAGGAAGGGTGACCATCTTAATGAGGTTAATGCGCCCAAACCAAGAAACGAACAAGTCGTTCCACTCTGCTAAATCTGATTTGATTTTGCTAATAAGTGGGCTAAAATTTAATCGATATAGATCATTTGGGTTATTTGATATGTTAACTCCTAAATATTTGAAGTGAGAGGTTGACGGTTTGAGACTACTAAGAGATTTTATTTTATCCCATGTGTGGTTATCAACATTTACGTTATAGATTGTGGACTTAGATAGATTAATTTTGAAAAATGACACCGCGCTGAATAATTCTAACTCTTTAAGAAGGGCAGGGATTGTAGAAAGAGGGTTAGTGACAAAAAACAAGATGTCGTCTGCGTACGCGGCAGATTTATGGACTAATTTATGCGTCTCGAGGCCCGATATCTTATTGTTCTGCCTGACCTTGGCTAGTAGGGGTTCCAGAGAAATAATAAATAAAAGTGGGGAAAGGGGGCAACCTTGCCTAGTACCGTTTCTAATATCAAAACCTTGGGAGACAGTCCCATTAACAAGGATCTTAGCTGACGGGGTGGTGTACAGTGATTGAATTTTCCGGATAAAATTATCTGGGAGGCCGAATTTAGCAAGAGTGGCAATAAGAAAATCCCAATTGAGCCTATCAAAGGCTTTCTCGGCATCTGTTGATATAAGTGCTAAAGGTATTTTGAATTTCCTACTATATTCAATGCCTAACAAAGCCTTCATGATGTTCTCTTTAGCTTCCCCGGCATAAATCCTACCTGTTCGGGATTAATAAGTGAGGGTAAGATGCGTAACATCCTATTGGCCAATACTTTAGCGTAGATCTTAAGATCATTGTTCAGGAGTGATATTGGACGGTAGTTTTGGCAAAGGGTTGGGTCTTTATCTTCCTTTGGTATTAAAGAGATGTTGGCTTGAAGTGTCTCTGATCTAAAATTGAAGGCCTGGCCAATTCCATTAAAGTATTTTGTGAGGTGGGGAACGAGGATATCTTTATACTTTTTGTAGTAAGAGATTCCAAAACCATCTGGGCCCGGACATTTACCTGTAGGAAGCATTGCTATAGCCTCTTCAATTTCAGTCGTGGACAATGGAGATTCCAATTGTGTTATCTGTGACTGATTGAGGCAAGGGAGATCTATCTGATTTAAATAGCTTTGAATAGCCAAAGTCGCTGGATTAGTGACCATATTATTTGCTTGTAAGTTGTATAACTTATTGTAGTAATTGCGGAAGACTAGAGCTATTTTATCTGAAGCCTGTACCATAGTACCGTTATCGTTTTGGATTTTTGAATGGTTGTCTTACCCCTTTGTCTTTGAATAAGCCTAGCCAGGTCTTTGCCACATTTATTTGCATGAACAAAATGCTTAAATTTACTCATGAATAAATATCTTTCAGAATCTTTATTGAGAAGTTCTTTTAGTTCCAATCTGTATTGCAAGAGTTCTTTTCAATAGCTCTTGCACATGACATTTTGTGCACCTTCTCTAGCTTCCGTATTTTTCGGTAAGTCCTAAAATTTTCTGTTGTTTTTCCCTCTTTTTCCTTGCACCTAATTGCATTAGGTAACCCCTCAAAACAGCTTTATGCGATTCCCAAATAACGGGCCAAGAGGTGTCTTTGTTAACATTTTCGTTGAAGAAGAGCTTAATTTGGGTGGCAATAAAATTGCTATCGGGTTCAGACGCTATTAAGGAATCATTTAGGCGCCAACTAAAGGACCTATCAGACTTGGCAGTCAAAGAGATGGTGACAATAAGTGGAGCATGGTCTGAGTGCAGGAAATTATCATATTTTGCTTTCTGAATGGAGTTTAGCATATTCTGTCCTACGAAAAGTAGGTCAATCCTCGAATATTGGTTATGTACCGCAGAGAAATGGGAATAATCTCTCTCCCCAGGATTATGGCTTCTCCAGGCATCTACCAATTGTCTGTCATGCAAGAGTTTCCTGATTACCTTCAGTTTGTTATAAGGGTAAGATGTTTTACCCTAGAGGAATCTATAATAGGTTCCATCACAAGGTTAAAATCGCCACCTACTAGTAATTTACCCTCCTGGAAGGAGTCAATTAAATGAAAAACATGTTTCAAGAAGCCCAACTGTTCCTTGTTCGGGGCATATATATTAACAAACGTAAAGAGTTCATCCCCTATCAGTCCCTTCAAGAGGATAAATCTACCTTCCGGATCAATGATCTTATCTTTTTCTTTAAAGTTCAGGTGTTTGCTAATTAGAATGGAAACGCCCTTCCTTCTCCTAATTGGTGTACTAGCATTGTACCAAATTGTGTATGTTTTGTTTTTAGATTGCGGGGTGTAGGATTTTTTAAAATGTGTTTCTTGGACCATGGCAACACCTACCTTCTTGTCTCGCAAGTACCCCAGGATCTGCGACCGTTTCTGTGGTATGTTAAAACCGTTCACGTTATAGGAAACCACTATGAGGTCCTGCATGGTAATTCAGAGAATAGGATTATTCTATTGTATGTGACGTATAAAATACAGTTAAACTTAACAGAGAAAACATTCTGAAACAACAAATTAGGTAAAAGTATGGTGCTGCACATCTCCGGTGTGAGCATTAGTGCAGCAATGGATAAAGAAAAAGCCGTGGACTAAACACGGGTCTGCTCAAGCCCGGTAGTCGTCCACGAGTAAATTGGCTTGAATGGAGGGAGGTCTCTGGGGGGACAGTAGAGAAGACTCCCTCAAATTGAAAAACGTAATCGTCCCGAGATCAGCAGGTGATCACGGGAGGAGTAGGTCAAAAATTGTCAAAACAGATAATAGAACAATGTATGAACATGTCTCCGGCGCCTGCAGGGTTATTAGCAGCGCAGGAGTAATTGAGAGAAGAATATTAATCAACATGGGTATAAGAGAGAAATATAAAGGCAGCAGACATCGAATATATAGATGCGTATGTAAAAATAAAAGGTTACAAATAGCATATCAGAGCGGTATCAAAACCCCTTCAGTCACCGCAAATGGATCGTCGGATCTTGCGTGGTGTTTTGGGGTAAGGTTGATCAGGTGTTTTAGGTTTCTTGGCATGTACCGGGGTGACAGAATGCCAGTCCTCTCCCACAGGAAGGGGAGGAAAGGGAGCTTCCTCATCTCCCAATGTCGTCCAGTCCTTGATCTGAATATGGGATAAGTCCATTCTTTGTAAAACTGCTGGGAGGTCCTCTGGCGTCCTGACAGTGAAAGTCTTGTTATGGAAAGAGATGAGTAGACCAAGTGGAAAGAGCCAGCGATATTTGACACCTTTTTCCCGTAGCTCCCTTGTGAGTGGCTGAAGAATGCTCCTTACATATAAGGTGTATCTCGAGATGTCCTGATAAAGAGCTAGCTCGGCACCTTCCCATTCAATCTTGTTTGAGGTACGTGATTTTTGGATGATGTTTTCTTTGGTGCGGAAACTTTGTAAACAACAAAGAACGTCCCTCGGAATGTCGCTCTGAATATGTTTGGGTCTATAAACCCGATGGGCCCTCTCAATATGCAGGTCCGTCGATTTATCCTGTTGTAGGAGTTCATTGAAAATCTGGGTTAACACCGTGTGGATGTCTTTATCCAAGACCGATTCGGGCATTCCCTTGATTCTAATATTGTTGCGACGAGATCTGTTTTCGAGGTCGTCAATGTGTAGTTTGAGCTTGTACATCTCTGACCGGTAGTGTTGCAAAGTCTTTTCAGTATGAGCTGCATGTTGAGTAAGTTTATTGGTAGACTCTTCAACGGCAGCAGTTCTAGAGCCTATCTGTCTTAGATCAGCTCTAATTTCGGAAAGTTCTTCTTTCATAGCTGAGGAAAATTCCTTGAAGAGTCCCTTGATACATTCAGTGGTAGGGAGAGCTTTCACATAGTTTTTAACCTCATTTAGGGTACATGGATCTGTATCTTCTTCACTTTCGGATCCGCTATATGCAGTTTCAAACGATTTGGTGTCCAGCTGCTTGGTGTTGTCCATCTGTTTTTTGGGTGTTTTAAGGCTTCTGCCTGAAGCTTCTGCAGAGTGCTTGGTTTTCCCCATGTTGGCTCGCTGCAGGCGACGGTATAGAAATTGTGCTGTTTACATCACAGGGGTATATGCGTGCTCAGTTGTGCTTTGATTAATTAAAGCTCAGTAAACACGTAACTGAACGTCACTGTATCAGATCATATAAGTTGGAATAGTATCTGTGACTTCTGAATAGCTCAATTTGATTCAGTTGTGCGTACAAACATAGATCACTGTGATAAAGATATGAAATCGCGTTTTTTCTTGATGCGAATATTTATGCGCAAGGTAGAATCGCAATGTGTGCAATATTCAGGTGCAGTTCAAGTTTTCTGGAATGCGATTAAGTATTAGTGTTGATGGTCGTGGATGCGAATATTTCTTGTATTCGAAATCGGGTGTTGGAATAGGTTCAGTTCAGGTTTTCTGCGCAATGACTGGGATGCGATTAAATATTAGAGCTATAAAAGTGGATGCGAATATTTCTTGTGATAATAATCGCGTGTTGAATTTCAGTCCGGGCTCAGACTCAGCTGGTAAAAAATAGCAGCTAAGTGTTAGCTACTCATGGGTGGTTGGGGGATAAGAGTATAGGGGGCGATAGGTTGTATACCTCGATTGTGAGGTCTTACCCGAACCACCGTGCTCGTCCCGCCTGAATCGCGCGTCTTTAACGCGAAAATTCGCGGCTTGAGGCCCAGCTTTAGTTAATACTTGATTGTAGTCTCTGAAGATCCAGAAGTCCGGACCGGGTTGTGCTGGATCCGATGCAGGGTGCTTGTACTGTAGGGTGCAGTGTTACAGCCGCTGCCAAAGTCAAAGAGACGGGAGAGCTGTATAAATTTAGGCCCCGGCTTGAAGGCCAGCAGTGGGCCGCAAATATTTTCGGCAGTAAAAAGTCCAGATTTTGGTATGGCTGTGTTCCTGGAGTTGTTCTGGTTCCGAATATGTTGTTTATTCTGGAATATCACTGGAATCCACACCTTTACAAAGGTTTTAAGATGGTAGTGAGCAGAGCTCTGTAAAAGTGCTTCTTCCTGCTCCAGTGGCTAACTCAACTTTTAACGTTTCTATCTCTGGAAGAAGGCAGAATTTTTTCGGTGGCCACCGGTCCAAGTAGAGGATTCCTAGAGTTGCTGTTTTCTCGGCCCAGGAAAGAGCTGCACACTCCAACTCCTGGCTGTAGGTAGACCTAGTGGGCCTGCATGTACAACAAAGTTTTCACGTTTCTATCTCTAGAGGAACCCATAATTTTTTCGGTGTTTACCGGTGCAAGTCGAAAAGCGCTTGCAAATCATCCCAAACAGACGATTCCTACACTTGCTGTTTTCTCGGCCTGGGAAAGAGCTGGATACTCCAACTCTGGGGAGAAGGTAGACCTAGTGGGCCTGCATGTACAACAAACTTTTAACGTTTCTATCTCTGGAAGAAGGCAGAATTTTTTCGGTGGCCACCGGGCCAAGTAAAGGATTCCTAGAGTTGCTGTTTTCTCGGCCCAGGAAAGAGCTGCACACTCCAACTCCTGGCTGTAGGTAGACCTAGTGGGCCTGCATGTACAACAAACTTTTAACGTTTCTATCTCTGGAAGAAGGCAGAATTTTTTCGGTGGCCACCGGTCCAAGTAGAGCATTCCTAGAGTTGCTGTTTTCTCGGCCCAGGAAAGAGCTGGACACTCCATCTCCTGGCTGTAGGTAGACCTAGTGGGCCTGCATGTACAACAAAGTTTTCACGTTTCTATCTCTAGAGGAACCCATAATTTTTTCCGGTGTTTACCGGTGCAAGTCGAAAAGCGCTTGCAAATCATCCCAAACAGACGATTCCTACACTTGCTGTTTTCTCGGCCTGGGAAAGAGCTGGATACTCCAACTCTGGGGAGAAGGTAGACCTAGTGGGCCTGCATGTACAACAAACTTTTAACGTTTCTATCTCTGGAAGAAGGCAGAATTTTTCGGTGGCCACCGGTCCAAGTAGAGGATTCCTAGAGTTGCTGTTTTCTCGGCCCAGGAAAGAGCTGCACACTCCAACTCCTGGCTGTAGGTAGACCTAGTGGGCCTGCATGTACAACAAAGTTTTCACGTTTCTATCTCTAGAGGAACCCATAATTTTTCGGTGTTTACCGGTGCAAGTCGAGCGCTTGCAAATCATCCCAAACAGACGATTCCTACACTTGCTGTTTTCTCGGCCTGGGAAAGAGCTGGATACTCCAACTCTGGGGAGAAGGTAGACCTAGTGGGCCTGCATGTACAACAAACTTTTAACGTTTCTATCTCTGGAAGAAGGCAGAATTTTTCGGTGGCCACCGGTCCAAGTAGAGGATTCCTAGAGTTGCTGTTTTCTCGGCCCAGGAAAGAGCTGCACACTCCAACTCCTGGCTGTAGGTAGACCTAGTGGGCCTGCATGTACAACAAAGTTTTCACGTTTCTATCTCTAGAGGAACCCATAATTTTTCGGTGTTTACCGGTGCAAGTCGAAAGCGCTTGCAAATCATCCCAAACAGACGATTCCTACACTTGCTGTTTTCTCGGCCTGGGAAAGAGCTGGATACTCCAACTCTGGGGAGAAGGTAGACCTAGTGGGCCTGCATGTACAACAAACTTTTAACGTTTCTATCTCTGGAAGAAGGCAGAATTTTTCGGTGGCCACCGGTCCAAGTAGAGGATTCCTAG
>CM065589.1:435718325-435751130 GCA_033119425.1 Bufotes viridis
TGGATCCGATGCAGAGTGCTTGTACTGTAGGGTGCAGTGTTGCAGCCGCTGCCAAAGTCAAAGAGACGGGAGAGCTGTATAAATTTAGGCCCCGGCTTGAAGGCCAGCAGTGGGCCGCAAATATTTTCGGCAGTAAAAAGTCCAGATTTTGGTATGGCTGTGTTCCTGGAGTTGTTCTGGTTCCGAATATGTTGTTTATTCTGGAATATCACTGGAATCCACACCTTTACAAAGGTTTTAAGATGGTAGTGAGCAGAGCTCTGTAAAAGTGCTTCTTCCTGCTCCAGTGGCTAACTCCGCCCCTACAGGTTCGTATTCTAACCCGCTAGATTCGTCAGATGAGGGTTCCCATTCCTCATCCGACTGGGTCAGAATCCTGTAGGCCTCTTCAGGAGAATACCCCTTATTTGACATTTGGACGACTAAATTTAGGGGGTATTCCCTGAGACTACCCAAGAAAAAGAGCAAGCCTGTCTTACAAATGGGAGGCTAGCGAAGTACAGAAGCCGCTGCGATTAATAAAAAAGGTCAAAACTGATTTTTTTTTTATCGCCGCAGCGCTTGTGAAGTGATTGTGCAGTGATACAAAAGAAAAATTTTTTGTCACTGCGGCGGGGTGGGCGTGGGTGAACGCACGTGTGGGCGACCGATCAGGCCTGATCGGGAAAACACTGAGTTTTGGGTGGGGGGCGAACTAAGGTGACACTAATACTATTATAGATCTGACTGTGATCAGTTCTGATCACTTACAGATACTATAAAAGTACAAATGCTAATTAGCGCTACGCTAATCAGCGAATCGGTGACTGCAATGCGGTGGGCTGGGCGCTAACGGAAGCTAACTACCTACCAAAGAGACCTAAACTAACCTAAACCTAACAGTCAATACTAGTGAAAAAAAAAGTGACAGATTACACTGATCACTTTTTTCCCTTTCACTAGTGATTGACAGGTGATTGAAAGGGGTGATCAAGGGGTTAATTGGGGTGATGGGGGGTGATCAGGGCCTGAAGTGTGGTGCTTGGTGTACTTACAGTAGAGGTGTGCTCTCTCCTGGGTCCAACCGACGAAAAGGACCCAGGAGAGGGCACAGAAGCCATTTAACACATTATATTTATAAATATAATGTGCTAGATGGCTTGCGATTCGTTTTTTTTAAAAATCATCAGCCTGCCGGCGATGATCATTGGCTGGCAGGCTGATGACCTCTTCTTGAACTTGTCCTTTAACTTTTCACTGCCGCGCAGTGCGCATGCGCAGTGGCATCAGCGCGAAATGTCGCATCTCACGAGATGACGCGCCGATGCGTCCACCCAGAGGAAGAGGACCGCCCACCGGACGCATCCGTGCGTTAGGTGGTCCTCAGGTGGTTAAAGCTAGGGCTGCAATAAGTAATGCAAAAAAAAAAGGTACAACTACACTGACATGCTTTGCGCAAAAATTTTTGTAATGATAGTCAACAGTGTTGCAATGCGATATGCTGAGACTGCGACACGACAGTCGTACAACAATCCAAGTCGCAGCATGTGGCAGTGCGACATCACTGACTATCATTGTAAAGATTGTCACATGACTTTTCTGCAACAAGAGGTTGTGTAACGCCCCAGAGGTACATTACCACCTTTTACGCCTCCCCACTATCTCCCATGGTTAATTCCGTGTCATTCTCTGCAAGAGAGAAGTTAGTTAGTGAAATTCAGTCTAGCTTGCCCCCTCTAAGGGGTAGGAAGCAGGCCTTCGTCCCTCCTGGACGGGGCCTGCAGAAGCCAGTTAGAATAGAGTACCCCCTGCAAAGGGGAAGGCTGTGTTCCAGCCAGCAGAGCCCTGTCTGCTCTGCTGGACCAGGAGGTCAAAGCTGCAAGCCTCCAAGGCCAGGAAGAAAGTTCCCTGGATAAGGATAAAAGACAAGTCTGGCATTCCTACACTGGGTACCACTTACCACCAACACCATCTACTTAAGGGGACTCCGTCCCTTGTTGCTTAAATGCAACTGGTGTCACTACAAAAACTTTTATTAAATAGCGATCCTTGACGCTTGTCCAGTCCGCTGCAGTTGCGCAACACATGTCGCTATGAAGCCCTAGCCTAAAGGATTTATTACCTAAGGCTCTATTCACATCTACATAGTAACATAGTATATAAGACCGAAAAAAGACATTTGTCCATCCAGTTCGGCCTGTTTCCTACAAGTTGATCCAGAGGAAGGCAAAAAAACCCTGTGAGGCAGAAGCCAATTTTTCCCATTTAAGGGAAAAAAATTCCTTCCCAACTCCAATCAGGCAATCAGAATAACTCCCTGGATCAACGACCCATCTCTAGTAGCTATAGCCTGTAATAATATTACACTCCAGAAATACATCCAGGCCCCTCTTGAATTCCTTTATTGTACTCACCATCACCACCTCCTCAGGCAGAGTGTTCCATAGTCTCACTGCTCTTACCGTAAAGAATCCTCTTCTATGTTTGTGTACAAACCTTCTTTCCTCCAGACGCAGAGGATGTCCCCTTGTCACAGTCACAGTCCTGGGCATAAATAGATGATGGGAGAGATCTCTGTACTGACTTTAGTTGTCCTACTCTGAACCATCCCCAGCTCTGCTATGTCTGCCTTGTTCACAGGAGCCCAGAACTGTACACAGTACTCCATGTGTGGTCTGACTAGTGATTTGTAAAGTGGTAGGACTATGTTCTCATCACGGGCATCTATGCCCCTTTTGATGCAACCCATTATCTTATTGGCCTTTGGAGTAGCTGCCTGACACTGGTTTTTACAGCTTAGTTTGCTGTTTATTAAAATTCCTAGATCCTTTTCCATGTCAGTGTTACCGACTGTTTTACCATTTAGTATGTACGGGTGACTTGCACTATTCCTTCCCATGTGCATAACTTTACATTTGTCAGTGTTAAACCTCATCTGCCATTTCTCTGCCCAAGCCTCCAATCTATCCAGATCCCTCTGTAGCAGAAAACTGTCCTCTTCAGTGTAAATTACTTTACACAGTTTAGTGTCATCTGCAAAAATTTATATTTTACTGTGCAAGCCTTCTACAAGATCATTAATAAATATATTGAAAAGAACAGGGCCCAATACTGACCCCTGAGGTACCCCACTAGTGACAGTGACCCAATCTGAGTGTGTACCGTTAATTACCACCCTCTGTTTTCTGTCACTCAGCCAGTTACTTACCCACTTACAGACATTTTCTCCCAGTCCGAGCATCCTCATTTTATATACTAACCTTTTATGAGGTACAGTGTCAAATGCTTTGGAGAAGTCCAGACATACGCCGCTGTCAAGTCTAGAACTTACCTCCTCATAAAAACTGATTAAATTTGTTTGGCATGACCGATCCCTCATGAAGACATGCTGATATGGTGTTATTTGCTTATTTTCATTAAGATACTCCAAAATAGCATCTCTTAGAAACCCTTCAAACAGTTCCCCACGACGGATGTTAAACTTACCGGCCTATAATTTCCAGGCTCTGTTTTTGGACCCTTTTTGAATATTAGCACCACATTTGCTATGCGCCAATCCTGTGGAACATTCCCTGTCAGTATATAGTCCGTAAATATCAGAAATAAAGGTCTGGCTATGACATCACTTAATTCTCTTAGGATACGGGGGTGTATGCCATCCGGTCCTGGCGATTTGTCTATTTTAATCTTTTTAAGTCGCTGTTGTACTTCTTCCTGGGTCAGACAGGGCACTTTTAATGGGGAATTTACTTTTACATTCTGCATTTCATCTGACAGTTTATTTTCCTCAGTGAATATAGTGGAGATATTTTTTTTTTATAGTTTTGCTTTATCCTCGTCGCTCTCTGCAACACCTCCCTTATTGCTATGTAGAGGGCCGACTCTTTCAGAGTTATATTTTTTACCATTTATATAATTTAAGAACCTTTTAGGGTTAGTTTTACTCTCTTTGGCAATTAATCTCTCAGTCTCTAATTTGGCAAATTTTATTAGTTTTTAAATATACTATTTTTTTCCTTATAGTTTATCTGTGCTTCCTGGCTCCCCTCCTGTTTTAGTGATTTATATGTTTTCTTTTTGTCATTTATTGCTTTCTTTACGGTTCTATTTATCCACATTGGTTTCTTATTGTTTCTTAGTCTTTTATTCCTTTAAGGTATGTACTTCTCACAATTATGTGTTACAATGCTTTTAAAAACCCATTTTGTGGTTGTATTTTTATTTTTGAGGACTTTATCCCAGTTAGTTAGGCCTATGGCCTCGCTTAGTTGGCTAAATTTTTAGCTTTTTTGAAGTTTGGTATTTTTGTTCCTCCCTTTAGAAACTCTCATTTGAAGGATAATTGGAAGCTTATTACTTTATGGTCACTATTTCCTAGGTGTCCCCCAACCTGCACATCTGTTGTTCTATCAGGTCTATTGGTTAATAGTAAGTCTAGTATGGCCGTCCCTCTAGTGGGGTCCTGAACCACTTGGGAAAGGTAATTGTCTTTGGCTATTGCCAAGAACCTGTTTCCTTTATGGGATGTACAGCTTTCAGTTTCCCAGTCTATATCTGGTTAGTTGAAGTCCCCCATAATAACGACTTCATTATGATTTGCGGCCTCGTCTATCTCATTTAGTAATAGATTTTCTGTGGACTCTGGTATATTAGGTGGTTTATAGTAAACTCCTATTAGTAATTTATTATTGTTTTTGGCTCCATGTATTTCTACCCACAGTGACTCCACATGTTCATGTCCCTCACATATGTATTCTCGAATTGTGGGCTTTAGACAGGACTTCACATAAAGGCAGACCCCTCCACCTCTCCGGTTTTGATGATCCTTTCTAAACAGATTGTAACCTTTTATATTAACGGCCCAGTGATAGCTATCACCCAGCCATGTCTCAGTTATTCCCACTATGTCATAGTTCTCCTCACACGTCACTAATTCCAGTTCACCAGTCTTGTTAGTCAGGCTTCTGGCATTAGTATACATACATTTGACAGGTTTATGTGTATTTTTTACCCTACCTCTTTCATTCTGAGCTGTTCTAGTCCCCCCTTGCATTCTTCCCCCAGTCACACTACCTCGCCCCTGGTCTCTATCTGCACTATCTTCCCCTCCTATAATGTAATTACCCTCCCCCCCCAGTCCCTAGTTTAACCGCTACAGGACCGCCTAACACAGGGATGCGTCCTGCGGGCGGTCCTGTAGCTCTGAGACGACGCATCAGCGCGTCATCTCGCGAGAGCCGTGACTTCCTGTGAACGCGCGCGCGAGCGCGTTCACAGTGAAGCGCGTCTCGGCAGTTCAGCTGAGGCTGTTCAGGCTGTAGATGCGAATTAAATCGCATCAAACAGCTATATCAGACGCTGTTTTGTGAACAGCGTCTGATATAGCTGCTACCTGGTCCTCTGGTGGTCCCATTTGCTGGGATCGACCACCAGAGGACCAGGTAACACTGTAAAGTTGCACCAAACACTACACTAACCCCCCCCACCCCCCCCCACCTATTAACCCCTTGATCACCCCATCTAGACCCCTGATCACCCCCTGTCATTGATCACACCCCTTGTAAGGCTCCATTCAGACGTTCATATGTGTTTTGCGGATCCGCGGATCCTCAAAACACGGACACCGGCAATGTGCTTTCCGCATTTTGCAGATCCGCACATTGCCAGAACTATATAGAAAATGCTTTTCTTGTCCGCAATTGCGACAAGAATAGGACATGTTCTATATTTTTGCGGAACGAAGTGCAGACCCAGAAGCGGATCCGTAATTCCGGATCCGAGCGGGACAAAGTCTGTCCCCATAGAAATGAATGGGTCCACAATTCCGCTCAGCAAACAGAATTTCGGACGTGTGAATGGGGCATAAGGGTCTCTTATCACCGCCAGTTAGTTAGCTACTTGTAAGGTAGCTAGCGCCAGCCCACCGCACCGCAGTCACTGATTTTGGCAGAGATTTTTCATCCACATTGATCGATGCGAATTAAAAATCTGTGCCGTTCATTTTTATTTTTTTCAGCGCAGAGGCTGAACGGAAAAAAATCTCATTACCCGTATGCTCAATATAAGGAGAATCGCAGAAACTCCTAATGCTGGCCATACGTGTAATGATTGCGGAGACCCTCAAATGCCAGGGCAGTACAAAAACCTCACATGTGACCCCATTTTAGAAAGAAGACACCCCAAGGTATTCCGTGAGGGGTATGGTGAGTTCATGCAAAATTTTATTTTTTGTCACAAGTTAGTGGAATATGAGACTGTAAAAAAAAAAAAAAATCAATTTCCGCTAACTTGTGCCAATTATTTTTTTTCTGTGAACTCGCCATACCCCTCACAGAATACCTTGGGGTGTCTTCTTTCCAAAATGGGGTCACATGTGGGGTATTTATACTGTCCTGGCATTTTAGGGGCCCTAAAGCGTGAGAATCCAAATGCGTAAAAATGGCCTGTGAAATCCTAAAGGTACTCATTGGTTTTAGGGCCCCTTTGCGCATCTTGGCTGCAAAAAAGTGTCACACATGTGGTATCGCCGTACTCAGGAGAAGTAGGGCAATGTGTTTTGGGGTGTATTTTTACATATACCCATACTGTGTGTGAGAAACATCGCTGTAAACGACAACTTTTTAAATTTTTTTATTCAAAGTTGTCAATTTACAGAGATATTTCTGTCACCCAGCATGGGTATATGTAAAAATACACCCCAAAACACATTGCCCTACTTCTCCTGAGTACGGCGATACCACATGAGTCACACTTTTTTGCAGCCAAGATGCGCAAAGGGGCCCAAATTCTAATGAGTACCTTGGGTACTGGGTGTGCAAAGGGGCCCTAAAACCAATGAGTACCTTTAGGATTTCACAGGCCATTTTTACGCATTTGGATTCTCACGCTTTAGGGGCCCCTAAAATGCCAGGTTAGTATAAATACCCCACATGTGACCCCATTTTGGAAATAAGACACCCCAAGGTATTCCTTGAGGGGCATGGCGAGTTCACAGAATTTTTATTTTTTGGCACAAGTTAGCGGAAATTGATATTTATTTTTTTTTAATTTTGTTTTTTACAAAGTCTCATATTCCTCTAACTTGTGACAAAAAATAAAATTTTACATGAACTCACCATACCCCTCACGGAATACCTTAGGGTGTCTTCTTTCCAAAATGGGGTCACATGTGGGGTATTTATACTGTCCTGGCATTTTAGGGGCCCCTAAAGCGTGAGAAGAAGTCTGGAATCCAAATGCTTAAAAATGCCCTGTGAAATCCTAAAGGTACTCGTTAGTTTTAGAGCCCTTGCACCCAGGCTGCAAAAAGTGGCACACATGTGGTATCGCCGTACTCAGGAGAGTAGGGCAATGTGTTTTGGGGTGTATTTTTATATATACCCATACTTTGTGTGAAAAATATCTCTGTAAGCGACAACTTTTAAAAAATTTTATACAAAGTTGACAATTTACAGAGATATTTCTCTCACCCAACATGCGTATATGTAAAAATACACCCCAAAACACATTGCCCTATTTCTCCTGAGTACGGCGATACCACATAAGTGACACTTTTTGCAGCCTGGAGTGCATAAAGGGGCCCAAATTCCAACGAGTACCTTTAGGTTTTACATGGCGGCTCACAATTTAGCCCCGCCCAAAATGCCAGAACAGTAAACACACCCCACAAATGACCCCATTTCGGAAAGTAGACACCCCGAGGTATTCACTGAGGGGCATAGTGAGTCCGTCTGAGATTTTTTTTTTTGCCAGAAGTTAGCAGAAATTGAAACTTTTTTTTTTTCTCAGAAAGTGTCATTTTCCGCTAACTTGTGAAAAAAATGAAATGATACATGAACTCACCATGCCCCTCCACGAATACTTTGGGGTGTCTTCTTTCTAAAATGGTGTCATTTGGGGGTATTTATACTTTCCTGACATTCTAGCACCTGAAGAAACATGACAGGCGCTCAGAAAGTCAGAGCTGCTTCAAAATGCCGAAATTCACTTTTTGCACCATAGTTTGTAAACGCTATAACTTTTACCCAAACCAATAAATATATACTTATTGGACTTTTTTTTTATCAAAGACATGTAGAACAATAAATTTAGAGAAAAATTTATATAGAAATGTAGTTTTTTTTGAAAAATTTTACAACAGAAAGTGAAAAATGTCATTTTTTTTGCAAAAATGTCGTTAAATTTGTATTAATGGCAAAAAAAAGTAAAAATGTCAGCAAGAATGAAATACCACCAAATGAAAGCTCTATTAGTGAGAAGAAAAGGAGGTAAAATTCATTTGGGTGGTAAGTTGTATGACGGAGCAATAAACGGTGAAAGTAGTGTAGTGCGGAATTGTAAAAAGTGGCCTGGTCATTAAGGGTGTTTAAGCTAGGGGGGTTGAAGCGGTTAAACACTCCTCCAACCTTCTCGCCATCTTTCTCCCCAACACAGCTGCCCCTTCCCCATTGAGGTGCAGCCCGTCCCTACGATAGAGCCTGTAGCCGACAGAGAAGTCGTCCCAGTTCTCCAGAAACCGAAACCCCTCCTTCCTACACCAGCTCTTGAGCCACTTCTTAACCTCCCTAATCTCCCGCTGCCTTTCTTGTGTGGCTCGTGGTACCGGCAGTATTTCAGAAAATACTACTTTTGAGGTCCTTGCCCTAAGCTTTTGACCTAAATCCCTGAAATCATTTTTAAGGACTCTCCACCTTCCTCTAACTTTGTCATTGGTTCCGATATGCACCATGACTGCTGAACCTTTTCCAGCCCCTCCCATTAATCTGTCAACCCGATCCGCGATGTGTCGAACTCTAGTCCCGGGAAGACAGCACACTGTTCAGCGACCACGATCTTTGTGACAGATCGCCCTATCTGTTCCCCTAATAATGGAGTCTCCCACTACCAACACCTGTCTGGCCTTGCCTGCCCTGCTCTCCTGGTCCCCTGCTTACTGGAGCTGACATTCCCCTGACTGGCATAGGAAATGTCCGGCTGCAGCAGTGCCATCCCTGAACTGACAACCCCCTCATCTGCCAACCGTTCAAACTTGTTGGGGTGTGTCAGATCAGGGCTAGCCTCCCTGGCACTCTTCCCTCTACCCCGCTTTCTATGTTGGAGACTCGTAATTCCATCAGATTTTTAGGCCATAATGGCGCAGCATGCGGTCAGAATGACGGAAACCACAATGAAATCTCCAAACAGTTATGTAGGGTGATATGTAGATTAGAGGATCCAGCAGTCTTGTAGTAATTACCATGCTAGTTGTTTTACTGATTATTGCCACATGTCCAAAATACTTCATTTATTTATTGCTGTACATCTTATTTCCCATAACCCTTTTTATGTTCTGCTATGCTAGGAGATAAGAACACTCTGGTCTAAAACAGCTGGTATGTTTCCTAATTGTAGTCATAAATTCCATAGATAAGCCACAGAAATTCCTTTAAACAGAAGCATTACCAATGGTGGAAAAAACAATTCTACATCTTGTAGAAGCAGATGGACTACAGATACTATGCATGTGCAACATTAATAACTGGAAAGTAATGATTATGTTTTACTTGCTCTAATTAAACAGTCTCAACTACAACTGCAAGAAAAAATATGGTTAGCACTGGCACTGCGCAGCCTAGCATCAGTTAGAGAAAATGGCACACGCTGCCCTCAGCGCGCACCATGTTCTCCTCAGCCAACACAGTGACCCTGGGAACACACCTGAGCGTTTTTCAGCGCGTTCAAACGCGCTGAAAAACGCTCAACATGTAAAAAGCCATGCATCCCTATGGGCATGGTTCACATTTGGGCGTTTTACAGCGCGTTTGAACGCGCTGTAAAACGCCCAACGCCCAAACAAGTACATGAGCTTCTTTTGGGCGTTTTAACGCGCCTATAGACAATGTTGCCATAGGGGAGAATCACTGAATAGCGCGTATGACGCGCGTTTCTTAGTTACAAAAACGCGCATCCAAAAACGCACGTAAAACGCGCGTCATACGCGCGATTCAGAAACGCCTAGGTGTGTGCCCAGCCTGAAGGAGAGAGTTCCTCCCTACCCTATGTGACCAGGGGCAGATTAAGGGCATAATAGGCTCGGGGCTGCCTACCCAACTCGGGCCCCTCCCTCTGTTTTAGTTTAATTTTTTTCTGTATGAAGAGGCTGTGGTGCTTTGTGAGCGGCACAGTCTCTTCCTAGGCCATATGACGGCACATTCATCGTCTCCTCAAACAGCTGATTGGCGCCAGTGCCCGGAGTCTGACCCCGACCATCTCATAACTTTCTGAGTACAGATGTCATAGATGTTACCTGCAGTCGTATGTAACACCCCATATAACACAGTGCTCAATTGCGTTATGTGGGGTGTTACATAGGACTGCAGGCGACATCTCCTACATTATCTGCACACAGAAAGTTATCACTGTTATATGGGCTGTTACAATGGACTGCGGGTGACATCTACAAATTAAAATTTTATTTGCCAAATTTAAACATTTGATTATGATAAAAAAGACTTGGAGGAGAAGATAAGACGCAGGTCACAGTAGTGAGCCCGCTCTACATATAGGAGAATACAGCACCATATATCTCTTACTTCCAGTGACATCACCTGTCATGTAGATCTTCTCTTTCCTCTTCTCCTCCGTTTGACCCAGACCAATATGACAAATTCTTTCAGCCGCATCTCATCTCTACAGAGTTTGTTACACAGATATGTTGATTTCTCATAATTGGGGTCTTTTATTAAACTGGTCTAAAGTAGAACTGGCTAAGTTGCCAATAGAAACCAATCAGATTCCACCTTTCATTTTTCAAAGGAGCTGTCAAAAATGCAAGGTGGAATCTGTTGCTATGGTCTACTAAGCCAGTTCTACTTTACACCAGTTTCATGAATTATGCCAAAGGTGCCTATAGTGTCTACAGCAGTTATAATTTCCCCTAGAGTGCCCCCAGTAATAATACAGCCTATATTTTGCTCCAGGTAAAAATGCCTGTATAGTTTCCCCAAAAATAATGTCCCCTAATAGTAACACCCCCACACTGCCCCCATACAGTAATTTCCCCCACAATGCCCCCGTATAGTAATTTCCCCACACTGTCCTCCCATAAAATAATTTTCCCCCACACTGCCCCCATGAAATAATTTGCCCCCACACTGCCCTCATGAAGTAATTTGCCCCCACACTGCCCCCTATAAAGTAATTTGCCCCATGTAATAATCTGCCCCCACACTGCCCCCAATAAAGTGATTTGCCTCCATGTAATAATCTGTCCCCACACTACCCCATGAAGTGATTTGCCCCATGTAATAATCTGCCCCTACAATGCCCCCCATTAAGTGATTTGCCCTCACACTGCCCCCCCTGAAGTAATTTTCCCCCAAACTGCCCCCATGTCTTCCTCTGCCCCCCAAAGTTGGCACACGCAGAAAAAAAAACAACTAAAAGCTAATGCTTACCTGTGTCCGGGTCGGATGGTGAGGCAGGCCGAAGGTGCAAAATCTTGATTGTCCTGCTATGATGTCAGGCCTGAAGCCTGTGGCTGTAATCGGCGGCGGAGCAGGGAACTATGTGTTCCAGTGCCTCACCACAGTAGGTGGCTGTTCATATCGACATTGGGCCCTCCAGCAATGCCAGACCCGGGGCTGCCGACCCGAATGCCCCTATGTTAATCCTCCATTGAATGTGATGCGGCTGCCACTGCCACCAATGGCAGGGGCCACCAATGAAGATAACACTGAGGAGAGGGGGAGGGGCTGTGGCCACTGCTCCCCCAATGAATAAAATTAAACCCTTAATACAAATGTGGGCAGTAGGTCCCTGCTGTATCACGCAGCCATCACCAGACGTTCACATTTGTATAAACAGGTTAATTATATTCATTGGTGGCACAGTGCCCTTCCCCCTTCTTAGTGGTATAATCATTGGTGGCTCAGTGACCACAGGCCCCCCCCCTCCTCATTATTATATTTATTGGTGGCAGTGGCAGCTTCCGATTGGAGCCCCAGCAGTAAAATCTCGGGATCCAATCGGTTACCATGGCAGCCAGAACGCTACTGAAGCCTTGGCTGCCATGGTAAGCTCCCTGCTGCTGTGTGCACAAAGGACAGGGCAGCAGGGACAGTGTAAAATCCTATTTACCCTAAAAGAGCTCTATTCGAGGGAATAGGACAAGGGTTGTAGCCCCTAAGGGGGCTAATAGTTATTAAATAAAAAGATAAAAAAAACACTAAAATATTAACAGTTTAACTCGTCCGCTTTCCCAATTTTAGATATAAAATATATAAGCAATAAAAAAAATTATTATATTACTTATTACCATTAGAGATGAGCGAATCTAAATTGACAAAGTGGAATTCGATCCGAATATCAGGAAAAATTTGATTCGCACCATTACCATTAGAGATGAGCGAATCCAAGTTGACAAAGTGGAATTCGATCAGAATTTTAGGAATTATTCAATTCTCACCAAATCCAAATTTCCTCACCCTTCATGGTAACGAATCACATTTTTTCCTAAAATGGCTGCTGCACCTGTTAGAACATGGAGCAAGGAACTCTGGGAACGAGGGATCACTCACAATGCCATGCATGCAGCCAATCAGCAGCCAGCCAGCCCCTATGATGTCACAGTCCTATAAATAGCCTCAGCCATTTTGGATTCTGCCATTTTCCAGTGTACTTAGTGCAGGGAGAGACGTCAGCAGGCGCTAGGAACAGTGCTAGGAAAGACTTTATTGTGCTGAAAAAACGATTTAGAAGTTCAGGGAAAGATTATTCAAGGTTTAGTGAAAGAATAGGGAGTCATCATCTACACTATTAAAAGAGAACAGGGTGCAATAGGAGAATGTACAGCCTGGGTAATAGGAGCGATTCTATTACACCTTGCTGCACATATTGGGGATCCAAATTGGTGTTATACTGCTGCGTTTAGGGGGAGTATTAAAAAAAAAACAAGGAAAAAAATATATGTCATAAGTGCCTTTCGCCGGTGAAATTACATTGTACTACAGCCATTTACATGGAGTATTAAAAATAAATATATGTAAGTCCCATTAGCCATTCTGCGGTGAATTGTGATTGTTATATTTCTTATTTGGGGGTGTAGAAATAGGAAAAAGAATATGTCTTAACCCTTTCTACCCCGGGCCAGTTTTTGCCCTTCTGCCCAGGTCATTTTTTGCAAATCTGATATGTGTCACTTTATGTAGTAATAACTTTGGAACACTTTTAATTATCCAAGCCACTCTTACATTGTTTTCTCGTGACACATTGTACTTCATAAATTTGAGTCAATATATTTCACCTTTATTTATGAAAAAATCCCAAATCTACCCTAAATTTCAATTTCTCTGCTTTTAAAACAGAAAGTGATACCTCATTAAATATTTATTACATAACATTCCCCATATGTCTACTTTAGGTTGGCATAATTTTGTAAATGTCATTTTATTTTTTTAGGACGTTAGAAGGCTTAGAAGTTTAGAAGCAAATCTTGAAATTTTTAAGAGCATTTCCAAAACCCACTTTTTACAGACCATTTCAGGTCTGAAATCACTTTGTGGGGCTTACATAGTAGAAAGGCCCCATAAATGACCCCATTGTAGAAACTACACCCCTCAAGTTACTCAAAACTGATTTTTACTAACTTTGTTACTCAAAACTGATTTTACTAACTTTGTAACTTTGGAAGGCAGATTTTGCTGGACTGGTTTTTAGATGCCATGTCCCATTTGAACCCCCCTGATGCACCCTTACAGTAGAAACTCCCAAAAAGTGACCCCATTTTGGAAACTAGCGGATAAGGTGCCAGTTTTATTGGTACCATTTTTGGGTACATATAATTGTTTGATCATTCATTATTACACTTTATGGGGTAAGGTGACCCAAAAATTGTTAATTTTGGCACAGTTTTTATTTATTTTTACAGAGTTCATCTGAGGGATTAGGTAATATTTTTATAGAGCAGATCATTACTGATGTAGCAATACCTAATATGTATACTTTTTCTTATTTATTTAAGTTTTACACAATAATAGCATTTTTGAAACCAAAAATTATGTTTTAATGTCTCCGTAGTCTGAGAGCCATAGATTTTTTATTTTTTGACCGATTGTCTTAGGTAGGGTCTAATTTTTTGCAGGATGAGGTGACGGTTTGATTGGTTCTATTTTGCGGGGGCATAGGCCTTTTTGAACGCTTGATGTTGCAATTTTTGTGATGTAAGGTGACAAAAAGGTGACAAAAATGGCTTTTTTGACAAAGCTTTTATCTTATTTATTTTATGGTGTTTATCAGACAGGGTGGATCATGTGATATATTTGTAGAGTCGGTCGTTACGGACACGGCGATACCTAATAAGTGTTTTTACTTTTTTTTCTATTTTTTATTATGAAATCTGGGGAAAGGGGAGTTTTTTCTTTTTTTAACTTGATACTTTATTAAAAACACCTTTTTACCTTTTTTTTTAAAAAACTTTATTTCTGTCCCACTCTGGGACTTGAACCTTTGGGGGTCTGATCCCCTCTGCAATGCTTTACAATACATCTGTATTGTAATGCATTGCCTGTTAGTGTATGACACTGAGTCATACACTAACAGGTTGCCTAGGAGACCCAGCCTGAAGCTGAATCTCCTGGGCACCCGTAGAAGGCAGGTCCCGATGTCGTGCAAGGCATTGGGCAGCCTCTGCACGGCATCAGGCAGGCTTGTCATGCATCGGGTCCCTGCCACAGCAGCGTGGGGACTCGATGTGCTTCTTCACCCGCCGCAAACGACTACTATATCGCGGTCAGCACTAAATAGAAGTTGTTAATCCGCCCGCATCGCTGTAAACAGTGATGCCGGCGGATAGAGCAGGGGGCCGGCGACCAGGGACTGCTGGACCCCTGCAGTGATCGGGTGGGCACCGCTCAGGTGCCCGCCCGATCACCATGACGTGCTATTACGCCAAAATGCGGGAAGTCACTGACTTCCATTACATAATAATATGTCACATGTCAGGAAGGGGTTAATTGCCGTTCTGCGGTGAATTATGATTATTTATTTTTGGGGAAGGGGGGAGTTTATTAATTAGAAAACAAAATATATGTCATAATTGGCATTCAGTGGTGAAGTTACATTGTAATACAGACATTTACGTGGTGTAGAAAAAGGAAATATACGTATGTCCCATTAGCTGTTCTGCGGTGATTTGTGATTGCTATATTTCTTTTTTTGGGGTGGAGAAATAAGAAAATAAAAAAAAGAAAATATTCCATAATTGGCATTCAGCGGTGAAGTTACATTGTAATACAGCCAGATTGTTATATTTCTTTTTTTGGGATGTAGTTACAGGAAAAAAGATACATCTTAATTGACCTTCTGCGGTGAATTGTGATTATTATTTTTTTTTGGGGGGGAGTTTATTAATCATATAAATATATTTTTTTCTGTCTTAATTGACGTTCTGCATTGAAGTAACATTGTACAACAGCCCTTTTTGGGGGTTATTATTTTAATTTAGTTCTTTTATTATACAGTATGTCAGACAGACAGGTGACAGCCCTTCAAAGGTAACGGGCAGTGGGCAAAATGTTTCTGTCACAGGCAGCAGAAGAAGGGGGGTGTCAGCAGGAGCCGCAGCGTGAGGCCCGAGCTCCCGGTGTCATCTAGTGGTCATGTCTTGACCAGCAACCCAGCGGTGCTTGAATGGTTGACTCGGTCTTCGACTTCATCGCAAGTGACATCAGACAACCTCCAGCCAAGTGTCGGTGGGTTCCTCTGACACGACGCTTAGTTGGCATAGCCCGGGAGCAGGCCCTGTGCCCCCACCTGTCCTGAACCTTCCTCTGTCATTTTCAGATCCCTCAGCGCGAGAAGGATTATATGCCGTAGGTTCGGCTCCACTTTTCGTCGAGGACGAGATACTAAAGGACAGTCAGCACCTACTGCCCAGCCAAGATCTGGAGGAGACATCCGCCGCTTCCTCCGGTAGGCGGGCATGTAGTGATGATGAGAGTCGCGTGGGAACAGGTGTTGCAAGCGATCAGGTGCCTGGCCCTGAGACCATTGAGGGGGACATCAGTGACTTGCAGACAGTAGCGGATGATGGTGATGTAGCCGATCACACTTGGGAGCCGGGTGAAGAAGGGGCCTTATCATCATTAGGAGAAGAGGGTGGCAGCTTACATGTGAGGCAGCGGCTGAGCCAGAAGAGTGGCAGTGAGTCAGCAGGGTGGCAGCAGTGGGAGGTCGGGAGCCAAACATGCCCGAGGTAGACACCCGCTTCGCAGGAGCCCACCGGCCCGGAAATTAGCAGTGCAGGCGTTCACAGAGGCAGCGGTAGCAAGCAGTCAGCGCAGAGTGTTGGTAGGAAAATGCCATACTCGACGGTGTGGCAATTTTTTGTTAGGCCACCGGAGGAGATGAACATGGCCATTTGCCAAATTTGTGGGCAGAAGGTGAAGCGTGGCCAGGGTGCCAATGTTGACACCACGGCCCTGCATCAACACATGTAGCATCACCATAAAGTGGCTTGAGAGATCCGTGGCTCCGATGTGGTAATCCAGCCTGCCGCAGCAACCGCTGCATCATCTAGTGGCACGCACCCAATTTCATGCAGTGAAGGCTCCACCACCTTAGCCGAAGGAAGCTGTCTGTCCTTCCCAACATCTGCTGGTCCTGTTGGTCCTTCTCCTCGTCCTCCTACTTATCGTCAGTCATTCTGTCAGCAATTGATCACCAAAGCGATTGCCAAGAGACAACAGTATGCATGCACTCATCTAACAGCGCAGAAGCTGTGTGCTGCAGTACCTCCTTTTCAAAGTGGTGGACTCTGCACGTTTCAGAGAACTGGTGGCTTGTGCTGAGCCGAGATGGAGAGTCCCAAGCCGTCATTTCTTTGCGAAAAAGGTAGTAAGAACCCTGTACACATATGTAGAAGAGAATCTGTCAAAGTGCAGGGCAGCGCCGACATGTGGAGCTGTAACTACGGTCAGGGACAATATATGGGCAGGGTAAATGTGGTTCCTGCCCAGCCACACCAGTAACTTGGCCAGGTGACGCTGCTTCCGCCTCCACGTTCTCATGCTGTTGGTCCTGCGACAATATCCACCTCTGCCTCCTCATCCTCCACTGTGTCCTCAACCTTCACTACAGGGACAATTCACAGTGCCCCTCCAGCATACCACATGTGCAGGGAACGGCGGTGTCATGCTGTTCTGCACCTAGTTGGCCTGGGTGAACGGAGTTACACAAGGGAGGAACTGCTCCGCGTCCTTGATCAAGAAATCGAATCCTGGCTTTCTCCTCGACAACTCAAAATCAGAACCATGGTGACCGACAACGGGAAGAACATGGTGTTGGCGCTGCGCCAAGGATGGCTGAGCCACGCACCCTGCATGGCGCACATGTTCAATCTGGTTGTAGAACAGTTCCTGAAGTCTTCACCCCATCTGAAAGACGTCCTGAAAATGGCCAGGAAACTTTGCATGCATGTCAGCCACTTGTACACCGCAAAGCAAACCCTCCTTAAACTGCAGCGGCAGAACGGCATCCCCCAATATAGCCTGTCATGCGGCATTTCCACCCATTGGAATTTCACCTTCCATGTGTTGTACCGATTATATGAACATAAACGATTTCTTGATGATACAGGCGGAAAGAAGTACTCCCCTGTGTAACTTTGATGTTAGCTAGTGGCAGCTCATGCATGCCCTTTGAGGAGGCCACTTTATTTGTCAGTCGCCAGGACTATGGGATGAACAACGTCATTCCCCTGCTTCACAGATGCTACTAAATCTGGCTGGCCAGGGGACATGAGACGTGGTGACTACATCTCATGGCCACATGAGCCCTGTGGGGGGGTGAACTAGAGGAGGATGAGGATGAGGACATTAGAGCACAAGCAATGTGTAGAGAAATGGATTGTTCTTCTACACAGGCGACAGGAGAGGAGGAGCAGGACCAGCCAGAGGAGCTACAGGGCGATGAGAAAGACCAGACACACCTGGGCAGTATGCAGTGGAAATGGAGGCAGGGAGTCCCTCTGACTCCCTTGCGAAAATTGCCCGATGCATGCTCACTTGCTTGTGCGGCGTCCGACAGGGGCAAAGGGTCCCTTTAAGAAATATTTGTGACGCCAGTTGCAGTGAAGCAACAACGGGACAACGGAGTCCCTTTAAGAAATGGTGTTGGTGGTGGTACCCAGGTTTAGTGTTATAGGGTGGCCTACAATGTCCCTTACTGTTTTGTATGTGTCACGGTGCTTCTACCTGGATACGCTGGACCCCAGGCATTGTGTTCCGCAGCAGAAAAAGGGTGAAGTTAACTTGGGGATGAAGAATAAATTGAGTCCATACCTTGTGATGAAGTTAAAAAGCAGCTTTACTTTCATTAAACATTTCTCCAAACGATTTACAGATTTTATCTTTGCTCCCAGCAAACTTTAGCATTAACAAAACTGTGGCAGGCAAATTCCTCTCTGCTAAATCTGTCGCTCTCTGGCCCTGCTGTGCTCACAGACATAAATAGAAACTCTGCTTCTGCAGGATGCTGCACTTCTTTCTGTAGTCTGACTCTAGCTTAATCCAGAGAACTTTCTTCCTGGTCTCTGAGGCTCCAAGCTGTGGTCTCTATATCCAGCAGAGATGAAGGTGCTCTAACTGGCTCACTTTGCTTGGCTGGGGCACACCCAGCAGGGACATGCGCCTGCTGCACACCCTTTCCCTAGCTGGGAGTGTACTACACTGCTCCTAGAAACTATTTATGTACCGTATTACACTAATCTAGGCACAGCAGTAACCACAGATTTAGGGAAATATCAATTTTAGGCCTAGTATTTAGGCCCTGGATGAAAGGTATCCTTTTATGGACAGATTTACACTTGGAGATGCACAGTAGCGTGTGAAAAAATATATAGGATTATGCTTTCAGCACTTGTATTTTAACCACTTCAGCCCCCCTAGCTTAAACACCCTTAATGACCAGGCCACTTTTTACAATTCTGCACTACGCTACTTTCACCGCTTATTGCTCCGTCATACAACTTACCACCCAAATGAATTTTACCTCCTTTTCTTCTCACTAATAGAGCTTTCATTTGGTGGTATTTCATTGCTGCTGACATTTTTACTTTTTTTGCTATTAATCCAAAATTACCGAAATTTTTGCAAAAAAAATGACATTTTTCACTTTCTGTTGTAATTTTTTTTTAAAAACTACATTTCTATATAAATTTTTCGCAAAATGTATTGTTCTACATGTCTTTGATAAAAAAAAAATCCAATAAGTGTATATTTATTGGTTTGGGTAAAAGTTATAGCGTTTACAAACTATGTTGCAAAAAAGTGAATTTCGGCATTTTGAAGCAGCTCTGACTTTCTGAGCACCTGTCATGTTTCTTGAGGTGCTAGAATGCCAGGAAAGTATAAATACCCCCCAAATGACACCATTTTAGAAAGAAGACACCCCAAAGTATTCGCGGAGGGGCATGGTGAGTTCATGTATGATTTCATTTTTTTTCACAAGTTACCGGAAAATGACACTTTCTGAGGAAAAAAATAAAAATAATAAAGTTTCCATTTCTGCTAACTTCTGGCAAAAAAATTAAATCTCCCACGGACTCACTATGCCCCTCAGTGAATACCTTGGGGTGTCTACTTTCCAAAATGGGGTCACTTGTGGGGTGTGTTTACTGTTCTGGCATTTTGGGCGGGGCTAAATTGTGAGCAGCCATGTAAAGCTAAAGGTACTCGTTGGAATTTAGGCCCCCTTTGCATACCCAGGCTGCAAAAGTGTCACTCATGTAGTATCGCAGTACTCAGAAGAAGTAGGGTAATGTGTTTTGGGGTGTATTTCTACATATACCCATGTTGGTGAGAGAAATATCTCTGTAAACTGACAACTTTGTATAAAAAGTTTAAAAAGTTGTCGTTTACAGCGATATTTCTCACACAAAGTATGGGTATATATAAAAATACACCCCAAAACTTATTGCCCTACTTCTCCTGAGTACGGCGATACCACATCTGTGACACTTTTTTGCAGCCAAGATGCGCAAAGGGGCCCTAAAACCCAATGAGTACCTTTAGGATTTCACAGGGCATTTTTACGCATTTGGATTCCAGACTTCTTCTCACGCTTTAGGGGCCCCTAAAATGCCAGGACAGTATAAATACCCCACATGTGACCCCATTTTAGAAAGAAGACACCCCAAGGTATTCTGTGAGGGGTATGGTGAGTTCATGTAAAATTTTATTTTTTGTCACAAGTTAGTGAAAAATGAGACTTTGTAAAAAAAAAAAAAATATATCAATTTCCGCTAACTTGTGCCAAAAAAAAAAAAATTTCTGTGAACTTGCCATGCCCCTCACAGAATACCTTGCGGTGTCTTCTTTCCAAAATGGGGTCACATGTGGGGTATTTATACTGCCCTGGCATTTAGGGGCCCTAAAGCGTGAGAATCAAAATGCGTAAAAATGCCCTGTGAAATTCTAAGGTACTCATTGGTTTTAGAGTCCTTTAGCATTTGGCTGCAAAAAGTACTTATATGGTATCGCTGCACTCAGGAGAAGTAGGTCAATGTGTTTGGGGTGTATTTTACATATGCCCTGCTGGGTATGAGAAATATCTCTGTAAATGACAACTTTTAAAAAAAATGTATACAAAGTTGTCAATTTACAGAGATATTTCTCTCACCCAGCATGGGTATATGTAAAAATACATCCCAAAACACATTGCCCTACTTCTCCTGAGTACGGCGATACCACATGAGTGACACTTTTTTGCAGCCAAGATGCGCAAATGGGCCCTAAAACCAATGAGTACCTTTTAGGAGGGAATTTTTACGCATTTTTCTTCTCACGCTTTAGGGCCCCTAAATTTCCAGGGCAGTATAAATACCCCACATGTGACCCCATTTTGGAAAGAAGACACCCCAAGGTATTCTGTGAGGGGCATGGCGAGTTCACAGAAGATTTTTTTTGGCACAAGTTAGCGGAAATTGATTTTTATTGTTTTTCTCATAAAGTCTCCCTTTCTGCTAACTTTTGACAAAAGTTACATTTTCATGGACTCACTATGCCCCTCAGCGAATACCTTGGGGTGTCTTCTTCCAAAATGGGGTCATTTGTGGGGTGTTTGTACTGTTCTGGCATTTTAGGCGGGGCTAAATTGTGAGCAGCCATGTAAATCCTAAAGGTACTCGTTGGAATTTGGGCCCCTTTGCGATCCAGGCTGCAAAAAGTGTCACTCATGTGGTATCGTACTCAGGAGAAGTAGGGCAATGTGCTTTGGGTGTATTTTACATATACCCATACTTTGTGTGAGAAATATCGCTGTAAATTGACAACTTTGTATAAAAAAATTTAAAAAGTTGTCATTTACAGAGATATTTCTCTCACCCAGTATGGGTATATGTACAAATACACCCCAAAACACATTGCCCTACTTCTCCTGAGTACGGCGATACCACATGTGTGACACTTTTTTGCAGCCAAGATGCGCAAAGGGGCCCTAAAACCAATGAGTACCTTTAGGATTTCACAAGGCATTTTTACGCATTTGGATTCTCACGCTTTAGGACCCCTAAAATGCCAGGGCAGTATAAATACCTCACAAGTGACCCCATTTTGGAAAGAAGACACCCCAAGGTATTCTGTGAGGGGCATGGCGAGCTCACAGAAAAAAAAATTTTTGGCACAAGTTAGCGGAAATTGATATATTTTTTTTTTACAAAGTCTCATATTCCACTAACTTGTGACAAAAAATAAATTTTTACATGAACTCACCATACCCCTCACGGAATACCTTGGAGTGTCTTCTTTCTAAAATGGGGTCACATGTGAGGTTTTTGTACTGCCCTGGCATTTGGGTCTCCGCAATCATTACACGTATGGCCAGCATTAGGAGTTTCTGCGATTCTCCTTATATTGAGCATACGGGTAATGAGATTTTTTTCCGCTCGCCTCTGGGCTGAAAAAGAAAATGAACGGCACAGATTTCTTCATTCGCATCGATCAATGTGGATGAAAAAATCTCTGCCAAAATCAGTGACTGCGGTGCGGTGGGCTGGGCGCTAACTACCTAACAAGTAGCTAACTAACTGGCGGTGATAAGGAACCCTTAGGCCCCATTTACACGTCCGCAATTCTGTTTGCGGAACGGAATTGCGGACCCATTCATTTCTATGGGGACAGACTTTGTCCTCGCTCGATCCGGAATTGCGGATCCGCACTTACGGGTCTGCATTTCCGCTCAGCAAAAATATAGAACATGCTCTTTTCTTGTCCGCACTGCGACAAGAAAAAGCATTTTCTATATAGTTCTGGCAATGTGCGATCTGCAAAATGCGGAAAGCACATTGATCGGTGTCCGTGTTTTGATCGGATCCGTGGCACGGATCTATGGATCCGTGGATCCGCGGATCCGCAAAACACATATGGACATGTGAATAGAGCCTTACAGGGGGTGATCAGTGACAGGGGGTGATCAGGAGTCTATATGGGGTGATCAGGGGTTAACAAGGGGTTAATAGTGGTTATAAAGTGAGGGGGGGGTGGGGGGGGTTAGTGTAGTGTTTGGTGCAACTTTACAGTTACCTGGTCCTCTGGTGGTCGATCCCAGTAAATGGGACCACCAGAGGACCAGGTAGCAGGTATATCAGACGCTGTTAACAAAACAGCGTCTGATATACCTCTTTGATCTAATTTATTTTACATTTACAGCCTGCCAGCGATTGATCATCGCTGGCAGGCTGTAGTATAACTGCAGAGCCGCGCTCTGCTGTGAACGTTCGCGCGTGCGCGCGTTCACAGCAGATCTCGCCTCTCGCGAGATGACGCAGGAGGAATAAACTTGCCGCCGCCTGGACGCATCCGTGCATTCAGCGGTCGGCAAGCAGTTAAAGGGAGAGTTAGAATGGAAAGAAGGGTTCCATTCTCTGTAACTGTAGCACTGCCATGCTTGCTGCCACTGGTGTACCAGGTAAATTACACTTGAACATAAAAGTTTCAAACATAGGAATGCACAATGTTAAAGACCTGCAAAAAATACACAGATGACATGATATTAGCTCATTAGAGATAGTAGCAGGGTGCAGAAGTGGTAATGCCACTCTGGAGCATTACACTTGCCTAGTGACAGCCGAATTGTCACCATTCGGCAGAGGGATGACTACTGGCTCTCCACCATGTTAGACTCTCGCTCCTAGTCGAAAATGGGTGCCTTTTTTACACCTACTGAGAGGGAGGACAAACTGAACTACCATAGAGACATCCTATGGAGTCAGTTGGCAACTGCCTATGTGTGCAGTATGCCAGACTAACAGGGGAAGAGTCTCTTTGAGGTCACGGTGTAAGTGTAAATAGGCAGAGGGTAAAAACACAGTTTTTGGTTTACTCACAGTTTTGTCATCCCTGGGCAGGGCTGCATAGAGTGAAGAGGAGAACAGTACCAGCTCCCTCAGCAGCAACTTAAGTCTAGAGTTGCTGATGAGCAGTTTTCTTCACCCGGCCTACTGAAGAAACTACTCGACCAGTAGCAGCAGCTAGACATAGACCAGAACCTGAACCAGCAGGTTGTGGCATACTTTGAGTGCACCCTGCCACCCCACATCGAAGATCCCCTGGACTACTGGGCAGCCAAACTCGATTTGTGGCCGCAACTGGCTGAGTTTGCCCTGGACAAGCTTTCCTGCCCGGCCAGCAGTGTGGCATCAGAGCGGGTGTTTAGTGCGGCGGGGGCAAGTCCATGTGGAGAAACTGACCTTTGCAAAGATGAATCAGGCGTGGATCAGCCAGGATTTTCAAACACCAGTGCCTGATGCATCAGACTACATCATCCATGGTGCCACACCAACACTTTGACAAAACAGACCTGCTTCATCTGGCTACCTGCTTCAGCTACTCTTCTGATGCTTCCATCCGCCTGATGCCCCTTCTCCTACTGCCATCCACCATCTTCAGCTGGTATTGTATTGCCCACCACCTCCCCACTTTGTCACTGGACCACTCTGTGGTCTCCTCATGCTGCTGCCACCTCAACACTATGTCACTGGGCCACTCTGTTTTCTCCTCATTCTGCTGCCTCTTCAACACTATGTCACTGGGCCATTCTGTGGTCTCCTTATGCTGCTGCCACTTCACCACTCTGTGGTCTCCTCATGCTGCTGCCACATCACTACCCTGTGGTCTCCTCATGCTGCTGCTACCTCAACACTATGTCACTGGGCCACTTTGTGGTCTCCTCATTCTGCTGCCACCTCAACACTATGTCACTGGGCCACTCTGTGGTGTCCTCATGCTGCTGCGACCTCACCTCAACACTCTGTCATTGGGCCACTCTGTAGACTTCTCATGCTGTTCCCACCCTTCCCAATGCATACAATGGAGGATGCCAGCAGCAGACCACACGTACCACAAAAACATCCTACACAGGTCTTAAAAACAGAAAATGCTCAAAACCCCATATGCTGTTGCGCATTTCTAATCAGGGGAGCAAATCCTGCAACGGACCACATGTAAGACAAATGTGCGGATGGGGTTATAAAACAAAAATCTCAGATTTTTTTGAATAGTGCACTACAATGGTAAATGCAATTGACAATATATGGCTAAACCCTCATGCTGATATTACAATGAGACAGTTCGCCAATATATTTTTATATCAAGAACATACCGGAGCCTGCGTACCCCGTCAAGGTCTCTCAGTGTGACGCGGGACCTAACGCTAACCTACCTATTCTGTATGGACAGTTTATGATAGGTGCATAAAGTCCGACACACAGCCAGTAGCTCCCAGTTAACTCCAAAATGAATTTACACATACAATGGGAGGAGACTGTGAGTCCCACCTGTAACAGGCTCATGTGACGCAGCCTACCCAGCTACACCTGAATGTTACCCATAGATAAAATCAAGGCATAATGCGCAACAACATTTGGGGTTTTTAGCATTTCTTGCCATTTGGACCATTTTATTCAATGATTTTGTTTGTATATATATGCCTGGAGGTGGGGCAACCTCAGGTTTGAATGTGCCTTGATTTTATCTATGGGTAACATTCAGGTGCACCTGGGTAGGCTGCGTCACATGAGTCTGTTATAGTTGGGACTCACAGCCTCCTCCCTCCTCCCATTGTATGTGTGAACTCATGCTGGCGGTAACTGGGAGTTGCTGGCTGTGTGTCAGACTTTATGCACCTATCATAATCTGTCCATACGGCATAGGTAGGTTAGCGTTAGGTCCCGCATCACACTGAGAGATCTTGACAGGATACGTGGGTTCCAGTATGTTCTTGATAAAAGAATATATTGGCGAACTGTCTCATTTTAATATCAGCGTGAGGATTTAACCATATATTGTCAATTGCATTTACCATTGCAGTGCACCATTCAAAAAGATCAGTGATTTTTGTTTTATAACCCCATCCGCACACTTGTCTTACATGTGGTCTATTGTGGGCATCCTCCATTGTATGCATTTTTGCTGGGGATTGCTGTTAGCAATGGATTACATGTGCAGGATTTGCTCCCCGGCTAGAAATGCGCAACAGCATATGGGGTTTTGAGCATTTTCTGCTTTTAAGACCTGTGTAGGATGTTTTTGTGGTACGTGTGGTCGGCTGCTGTCATCCTCCATTGTATGCATTTTTGCTGGGGATTGCTGTTAGCAATGGATCACATGGGCAGCATTTGCTCCCCGGGTGAAAATGCGCAACAGCATTTGGGGTTTTGAGCATGTCCGTTTTATTCAGATTTTTTTTTAACCCCTGATAGGCCCCTTTTTTACATAGTGTCCCATTTTTTAATGCCTATTAGACATTTTCTGTCTAAATGGCCTTTAAAGGCACACCCATTGATTTCAGTGGGGTCCGTTTGGCCATGAAAATGACCCAAAATAGGATATGACCTATATTTTGATGGCCACTGTTCACTGGCTGTTAAAAAAATGGTCATGTGAATAACCCCATAGACTTTAACTCCTTCACAACATCTGCTATACATGTAAAGATCGCTTCTGGAGCCATAGTTAGCGACATAGTTAGCGGGTGCCTGCTGTTTCATACATCTGACACACATGGCTAATGTCTGCGTTTAGCAGTAATGCAGATAGCAGACATTTAACCTCTCAAATGCTATGGTCAAATGGTCAGCTACTCTCAATATACTACACTGCCCTGAACATTGTAGGATTAGTCAAACCTAGGAGAAGCAGTTCTGTTAGTGTTAGGGACCCATCTGCAGAAGCCACCTTGACGCCTATTTCCCAGTTAAATTCTTTGTATATGCGATGTTGTGCCTTACCTTATATAACAATTAGGAATCAATGCAGAAGTCCAGTTAAGGGTGCATTCACATCACCGTTTAGCTTTCTAATCCGTCAGAAGAAGAGAGAGAGAAAAAACAAACAAATCCTTTTGCATCAGTTAGGCTTCTTTCACACAGCCGTAGGTGTCACGTGCCCGTATTGCGGTCCGCAATTGCGGATCCTCAATACACGGGCACCGTTCCGTGGCCATTCCACATCACGGATGCGGACCCATTCATTTCAATGGGTCCTCAAATCCGGAGATGCGGAACGGTGCAGAACGGAATGATGGAATGGAACACTACGGAAGCACTACGGAGTGCTTCCGTGGGGATCCGTTCCGTACTTCCGTCCTGCAAAAAGATAGAACATGTCCTATCCTTTTGCGGAACGGGCAGATCGCGGACCTATTCAAGTGAATGGATCCTCAATCCGCTGTCGCTGCCCCACGGTTGGTGTCCGTGCATTGCGGGATCCAGTTTAAAAACGGATCCTGTTGCATCAGTTGTCATCCGTTGGAGCCATTTCCGTCTGAAATACGTTTTGTTAGATGGAAACAAAATTACTGCATGCAGTTTTTTCCCCATGTAAAAAACAGAAAGGGCTTAAACGGATGGCATGTGCAGGATTTGCTCCCCGGCTAGAAATGCGCAACAGCATATGGGGTTTTGAGCATTTTCTGCTTTTAAGACCTGTGTAGGATGTTTTTGTGGTACGTGTGGTCGGCTGCTGTCATCCTCCATTGTATGCATTTTTGCTGGGGATTGCTGTTAGCAATGGATCACATGGGCAGCATTTGCTCCCCCGGGTGAAAATGCGCAACAGCATTTGGGGTTTTGAGCATGTCCGTTTTATTCAGATTTTTTTTAACCCCTGATAGGCCCCTTTTTTACATAGTGTCCCATTTTTTAATGCCTATTAGACATTTTCTGTCTAAATGGCCGTTAAAGGCACACCCACTGATTTCAGTGGGGTCCGTTTGGCCATGAAAATGACCCAAAATAGGATATGACCTATATTTTGATGGCCACTGTTCACTGGCTGTTACAAAAATGGTCATGTGAATAACCCCATAGACTTTAACTCCTTCACAACATCTGCTATACATGTAAAGATCGCTTCTGGAGCCATAGTTAGCGACATAGTTAGCGGGTGCCTGCTGTTTCATACATCTGACACACATGGCTAATGTCTGCGATCAGCAGTAATGCAGATAGCAGACATTTAACCTCTCAAATGCTATGGTCAAATGGTCAGCTACCCTCAATATACTACACCGCCCTGAACATTGTAGGATTAGTCAAACCTAGGAGAAGCAGTTCTGTTAGTGTTAGGGACCCACCTGCAGAAGCCACCTTGACGCCTATTTCCCAGTTAAATTCTTTGTATATGAGATGTTGTGCCTTACCTTATATAACAATTAGGAATCAATGCAGAAGTCCAGGTAAGGGTGCATTCACATCACTGTTTAGCTTTCTAATCCGTCAGAAGAAGAGAGAGAGAAAAAACAAACAAATCCTTTTGCATCAGTTAGGCTTCTTTCACACAGCCGTAGGTGTCACGTGCCCGTATTGCGGTCCGCAATTGCGGATCCTCAATACACGGGCACCGTTCCGTGGCCATTCCGCATCACAGATGCGGACCCATTCATTTCAATGGGTCCTCAAATCCGGAGATGCGGAACGGTGCAGAACGGAATGATGGAATGGAACACTACAGAAGCACTACGGAGTGCTTCCGTGGGGATCCGTTCCGTACTTCCGTCCTGCAAAAAGATAGAACATGTCCTATCCTTTTGCGGAACGGGCAGATCGCGGACCTATTCAAGTGAATGGATCCTCAATCCGCTGTCGCTGCCCCACGGTTGGTGTCCGTGCATTGCGGGATCCAGTTTAAAAACGGATACTGTTGCATCAGTTGTCATCCGTTGGAGCCATTTCCGTCTGAAATACGTTTTGTTAGATGGAAACAAAAGTACTGCATGCAGTTTTTTCCCCATGTAAAAAACAGAAAGGGCTTAAACGGATGACAACTGATACAACAGGATCCGTTTTTTTTTTTTTACTGGATCCTGTTTTTTTTTCTCTCTCTCTTTCTGATGGATCAGAAGAACGGAAAGCTAAACGGTGATGTGAATGCACCCTGATTCCAAAGGGTTCACTTTTTTTTGCAACTGTATACAACCTCTTCCATAAAGCAGAGCAGCCCAGCATTTAGTTGATTGCCTCCTGCCTGTGTGCTGTACAGCAAAGTTAGTCTTACATAGATCTTCCATATGTCTTTCTAACATCTGGCTAACAGAGTGGAAAGGGGTCCATTCTGTCTAATTAAAGGGGTTTTCCTACTTAAGCAAATGATATTTATCATGTAGAGAAAGTTAATACAAGCCACTTACTAATGTATTGTGATTGTCCATATTGCTTTCTTTGCAGGCTTGATCCATTTTTGCATCACATTATACACTTCTCGTTTTCATGGTTACGACCACCCTGCAATCCAACAGTAGTGGTCATGCTTGCACACTATAAAATAAAGTGTCAAACTCACTGGTGGCTGGAATCATAGAAACGCACATAGGCCGGACCTTTTTTTGTATAGTGTGCAAGCACGACCACCACTGATGGATTGCAGGGTGGTCCTAACCATGGATATGAGCAGTGTATAATGTGATGGAAAAATGAATCCAGCCAGCAAAGGAGGCAATATGGACAGTTGCAATAAATTAGTAAGTGCCTTGTATTAAATTTCTCTACATCATAAATGCATTTGCTGAAGTGAGACAACCCCTTTAATAGGATTTATCCAGTTAAAACAAACCATGTGATCCCTGTTGTATATTTCTTCTTAATGATTCAATGGATCATAAAATTAAGATTTTGCAGGTAGGTACTGATATAGGCCTCAACAAGATAAATTATGTTATTATATTATTGTCCCCCTAGTTATAGTGAACGGACGTTCTAAGGTGACAACTTTAGGAAGCCATTATTGATCATCAGACAGTTGTTTAGTCATCTGGATAGGCAGTTTATTTCCTGTTCTGGAATATCTGTTTCCTTACCTACCTATGTATACTTCTCCAGAAAGTTCTGCCACACTGATATTCCTTCCCCATGCATGTCCAACTCTGTGCGTCCAATTTTAACAATTTTGTGAAGGTACATGATGGTAATTCAACATAAGATAGAAAATAGGACCACAAGTGCACTGCCAAGAAACTTTTCATTGAATACAAAAAGGAAGAAGATGGAAGAAGGTAAGCTTTTCTCCTCTGACTCCTTACTGGTGTTACTTATCTGTGCTATGGAGTGGTGGTGAGGCAGAGAAGAAAAATTTGTATAAACATATAGTTCAGAAACTTTAGTAATAAATAAACTCAATTTACTTTAGGACTGTTATCTGCATAGAAGAGCTCTGTCAGATATAGATATGGCTAAGGTCTCAAGCCCACGACCATGTAATGTGGATTCTTCAAAAATGGGTACCTTCCAGTTTCCCCCCCAGTCCCATCAATAGAAAAGTGCTATTCTTATCTACAGATATAAAAAGGAAAAGGGCATGCACAGAGATTTGCAGATTGGGTACACACGGATGTGAAAAACACAGATGTATGTATGGCTCCATAGAAATGAATAGCTCAGCATGCTCTCCATGAGGAAAAAAAAAACGGATATTACACTGATGAAAAATACAGTTGTGTGCATGAGTCCTTTTAAAGAGAAGACATTTTATGTTTGGTCTATGACCACAGACATCCTTGTGTGCCCACATACTAATGTAAAAAGCACTTAGATATGTGTATATGATGGTACCGTAGCCAAATCTGTCTCGAGAAGATCATCATGTAGACTTTAATCACAGAAAGCATTTGTGATTCTCTAGTCTACTAGTTCTGATCCTCACCTCTTTTCACCTTATTTTTGGTAGCGCTCCAAGTACTGATCTTAGAGCATCTGCATAAAGAAATTATGATACCACATAAAGAATAGTAATCATATGTCATACTTATAATATGAATTTCCAAGCAAAAACTAAAACTTCACAGACTGACAGTCCAGAGGGGACAGGGCCTGATTAAAAGGAGTTTATCACTAGAAAATTCACTGTTCAACCAGGCACAATGCCTTGTAGGAGTAGCTCATCTGCATGTAATGACACCTTTCATTTATCAATCTGTTTCTTTATTCTGGAGGAAAAGTACTTCTAATTAATATGAGCAGTTAAGTGCACCCAGGGTGAGACCAAGCCACTCTATGCACCTTTGCTCTTCCTGCTTCGTCTGCCAAACCCTACCTCTCCTTTTGGATTGACAGGTCCAGGGTCCTGCATAGTAATTTCTCCAGGTCATATCAATTAAAAAGGAGATAGATGGACTGACAGAGGAAGCAATGATCCACAGAGTGGTTTGAGCTCACCCTCGGTGCACTTAAAGGGGTTATCCAACCCCTGAAATGCCCCCCCCCATATACCTGGGCCCCTCACACATAATGTACTTACCTCGCTCCCCAGCACCCACATCACTTCTAAAGCCCACACTGCCACCGCTGCATCTCGCTGTTCCGCGGATGAAAACATCCAGGCTTTGGTGGGGCAGCCAATGGCAGGCGGTGATGGGGATAAGCTTCCCTAGCTTTGACCCCCCCTCCCCTCCCCCTGACGTCGGATGTTTTCATCCACCGGGAGATGCAGAGGTGGCTATGTGGGCTTCAGAAGTAACGCTGGTGATGGAGAGCGAGGTAAGTACATTGTGTATGAGGGGCCTGGGCATATGGGGGGCATTTCAGGGGATCACCAATGGGTCACTAATTGATTTAGTTTAGCCAGTCTCACGATGCATTGTTCCTTTGTGCCATTGTGTTTACCAGTGAATTTCATGGTGACACATTCCGTTGAAGGTTGACTCACCAAGCCTTGAGGAAGCCCCCCATATTCCTGAGAATAAGTGAGGGTCCCAGAAGTGAGAAGTAGATACACTACCCACATAAAACAGTCACTAGAAGGGGTGCAACTTGAAAATGCTTGCTAGGTACATATGAAATTGGATGGATTGGGAAAAATTATGTTTAATGATTAGGGTGTAGTTACAGTACGTATCTTTGAGTTGCTCCATATGATATGGAAGCAATTCATCACATATGAGACTACACTGCCATGGTTACATCGGGTACGTACATTATGCATATTTTCCCTTTACAAACTTTTGGAGAAGTTCCTGGGAACCACTGGTTTTGATTTTTGATTATGTAACAATTTTTAATTTAATAGTTGAATTTGCCAAAGAATTTGAAAATCTAAGCATACATATTTTTCTGTAACCACTAAATAGTCATCTTTCCCTTTGGATTTTTGGTTTCTCAAGGGTAATGCAAGAAATGTAATGACGACTGGCCCAGTCATTCAGGAATAATTGGAAAGTGATGTTCTTATTAATGAACACTCTGACAATGAAAACTATGTGATACAGACAATAGCAGTAAACTGACTCTTATGTACTCTTCTCCAATTTCTTAATGATTCCAGGCATCTTACTCAATGTACAGCCTTGTTAAAGAACTTACTTTATGAAAATCTGTCCAAAATATTTCAGTTCAGGCCCTGTAAAACGTAACAGATTTGCTGGCTTGGGTAACAATAAAAATATATTCAAAGTTCTATCCAACTAGTGTTATTTTTCAATTTTTAGAAATTACAAGGCCATTGTAATTGGAGTGATATATATCTACTCTATGGTTGAAGTTGTCATAGTTTTGAGTAAACAGGAATATAAAAAAACACCGAAAACAATTATTTTTAGGCTCCATTCATCGTATTTTTTTCTGTTCCACATTTTTTGCAGATTGGATGCAGACTCAATAGGGCAGTCCGCATCCGTATGTCCATTCCGCAGTCCTGCAGTCCATTTTATTGACAAGAATAGGTATTGTTACAATGAGTCTGCAGACGGACGTCATCCATATTTAATCCGTATTACATACGGTCATTTTAATGCACATAAGTTTGTAAGTAGAGTTGAGCGAACACCTGGATGTTCGGGTTCGAGAGGTTCGGCCGAAATTCCGGAAAATGTCCGGGTTCGTGATCCGAACTCAACCCGAACTTCATCCCGAACCCCATAGATGTCAATAGGGACCCGAACTTTTGGGCACTAAAAAGGCTGTAAAAGACTCCTGGAAAGGGCTAGAGGGCTGCAAAAGGCAGCAAAATGTAGGTAAATCCCCTGCAAACAAATGTAGATAGGGAAATGATGACTTAACATAAAATAAATAAAAATTAACCAATATTAATTGGAGTTAGGTCCCATAGCACAGAATCAGGCTTCAAATCACCCACCAATGGAGAAGGTCGCTTACTATTATTTCGACCCCAGCATCCAGACAAAGGAGAGAGGTCCCACAGCAAAGAATCTGGCATCATATCAACCACGACAGGAGAAGGCCACTTTCAGTGACTTAGGCCTTAGCACCCAGACAGAGGAGACTTGTCAGATAGCACAAGCATTACATTTATACCATCCAGCACAGGAGAAGGCCACTTTTAGTTACTTTGACCCCTGCACCCAGAA